>JAAGNO010020176.1:50339-60517 GCA_033439905.1 Ceryle rudis
AAGCTGAGGGTTGGTAACAATTTCTTTGTCAGGCATAGTGCAAATGTTAGTTTCCAGTCACTCCAGTATGTTAATTTACATCTATTAAAATATTAGTCACAGAATCGTTGTTCAAGACTGAAAAATGTAAAAGCAGCTTATTACCAAACCGATGTCCAAAGGTTAGCGTTGGAGAATAACAGTCTGTTTGCTACCAAACCTGGAAGAGGAGCTTTGGTTTTTGTTGAGGCCTAAAGAAAGTAAAAAATTTATAAAGAAACTATGTAGGGCATTTAGAACTGGCAGTACTTCCCATGCCGCAGCAAATGAATGCCTATTCTGGTTTTTATTGTAACGAGCGGTTGCTATTATCAAAATATATTTCTGAAGAAGCAATTAAAAGAAAACTCTTTGATTATAATGTCTTTTCTTCCCTACTAAATATATCTTTCAGTATGAACATTGTTTCACAAAAACCTATTGACAAGGAAAACAATTTGAAATAAAGATGAAACTGTAACAGTGGATGTCTCTTCTGTTTACCGTCACAACAGAACATAACAGGTGGAGCAGGGAGCCACTTCGCTGTAGAGTAGGAACCCTGCAATATTGGCAGGGCTGTTCAGTGTTTATTATTTTCTTTAGGTGCTGGATATTCTTTTGTTCCAAATGTCCTGTAAAAATGGAACATTACGCTGAAGCATTCAAAAAAATTGTAAGGGCTCTGCTAAACTTTAGAAGTCTTATACTGTCCTCAAATAGGATTATTACCATTGTAATTAGTGATAATATTGGAGGAGCACCTGCAGGCCTAGTAAAACGTGAGGAATACATGAAGTTAAGCAGGAAAACTTGCCTTCTAGCTACGTTTCAGATCTTTGTGCAAGGGTGACTTGTTACAGAAGTTTCAACATAAATGATTGCTATGAGCTTTATAGTATGACTATATACTCCCCTAAGTGAATGAACAAATAATGAAGCAAAGTTTGGGTTTGAGTTATTCAAACATCCCATTCTAATTGTTGAATCCTAACAGTGCTTCTACAACATAGAACATTTGCATTTTTATGCAGAACTATTACAAAGGATAAAATAGAATCAATCTGCCTTTAAAAAAAGCCAATTTAAATATATAAGGAGTAATTAAAGAGGTAATTCACTTAGTTGTACTAAGCAGAAGTAAATAGGTAACGACCAAGATTGGACACTGTTGACAGATTTCTCTCTCACTCCCACTTCACACTCCTGGCAATCATAATCATAGAATGCTTTGGGTTGGGAGGGACCTTTAAAGGACAGTCTCAAGGTTGTAACTGCAGTGCATTGGAATCTGCAGTTCTTAACCCATCCTCTCAGTCAGAAAAATGATTGTAATTGCAGAAAGGTGACTGCACGTCAAGACACCCCAAACATGTCCTAAGCCTGCTTCCAAGTGTAAAATTAGGTCCCTGTGCCCTCTCTCACAGCACACAAAGTTCCACTTCTCTGGTATCTACAAGAAAACTGAAGAGAACTTTTGCTAGTGCCATAAGCCTTGCAGCCATAAAAGACACTGCCATCATTTGTCCCTGTGCACATTTTTTGTGATGCTAAGCACAAGTCAATGTCCAGAAGTCTGCATCAAATTAGAGATCCCTCAGAGGAGATCCTCTGTACATGACCCATGCTAAACCAGGCCAAAAGCAAATTCTTAGAGGCTACTAATTCTGTCAGAGGACTCTGCCAAATTTGAACACAGCAGATGAACAACAGCCAACACAAACTGCCAGATCTTTTCAGGAACCCCAGAGGGGACATAGAAGGTAATGCTATCTGGTAATGCTATCACTAGATTTCTGGTTTCGGACAACCGGGAAAAGTGGAACAGAGAGTGCTGTAGATAAAGCAAATCAAGTACTCAAGAGAGGAAAATGGCGGGGTCTGAGCACAATGGGGAGAGATGAAAAGACAGGATTTGGAGGGAGGACAGTTAAACAGATACATTTGAGAAGGGAAAGTGGGGAATAAGAGAAACAGTTAAGAACAAGAGGCAGAATTATAGAAAGGTTTGAATCTCAAAACATTCACGATTACTTTCTACGGAAACTGAGTATCCTGTAACCTATTTGAAATGTACAGCAAATTGTAATGTTCAACTAAACCTGTAAACACAGGACTCCAAAAATCAATGAACAGTCGGTAAATATTGTCAAGAATTTCCAAGATAACCTTAGAGTTATAATAATGCCATAGTTTTGTTACCAACTGCCTTATTAAATATCCTGTCATAAAAAGAGCACACCACAGTATCACCAGTCCTTTTATTGATATATTTGCATGCAATTTAGCCCAGTTGGGATTAATGGAAACACTGATCAGTGTATGAACAGAATAAAGGTACATTAGAGTTTTTTCCTTTTAAATTGAGCATGACACACCAAGTCATGGAATGTTACCAAAAACATGCATGCAAGTTTTTGGTCTTCAGTATACTTCATATTTTTTCTGTCAATGAATCTTACAAATTATATTCTCATAAACAAAGGAAAGAGAAAACTGGCACAATATAAAAGAATAAAACCGAACTTCCTCAACTTCTGATTACTTTCTTTCCTTTCTTAATACTTTTATGTCTTTCCTATACATTTGCTGAAATCTGCAAATAAAACCGGAACATAACTTTCAATGGAAGACCAGAAGTATTTAATCTAGATACATAAAAATGGTGCTTGGGCATTTTTATTTACTGACTACCAATGCAAAGTAGATGTTTCTTTTTAAACAAACAAACAAACAAAAAAAGGAATGCATCTGTGGTTGGGAAGGGGAGTTTGTTTGCTTTTTAAACCTTTGAAGACATTTCTCTATGTAACGATAAAACTCCCAGGAATCACAGCATGAGAATGAAGGTAAGCAGCAAGGATATTAGTAGGATTTCTAACAATAAAGCAAGAAAAAAAGTTTATTTTGGATGAAAATTTCTGTGCATAAAGCATCTCATAAGCTTATTTCCTAAGCAAGTCTTTCCAGATCTGTATTTTTAATAGCTTTTTCTGACTATGTTTTCTAAATCTCTTCTGTAGCTAAAATACTGCTAATCTGTATATATATATACACACCCCATATATATTTGGAAAAACTAATAAAATTAAATGTCAGAACATATGCAGAGGTGATACATCCTGTTAGCATGAGCTATGATTATCAGTGAAGCGTGATTTTATTTTATTATAATGTCTGACTGTAATTCATTCAATGACTGTAATCTTACTGTTCTGTAAATGGGTTCTAAACCTTTCCAGAACAGATTTGGAATGGAGATGCTGTTAGACATTGGAGTGCAGCGGTGTTGCCTGGTGCCACATTAATGCTCTGTATTATCTTAATCCCATTGACATGTATGACTTCATTGCTGTATTTGCTGGCTGTGTGTCCTGTATGGAAGAACATGCACTCTGAAGCGGAATGACAGTAATGGGAGGGGATCACGACTGTATATTTGACATTTGCTCTCTTGGCCACAGTACACATGCATACAGAAACACATGCATATGGCAACCTAATATATAGTAATTACTTACATAACTTCTTCAGGAATATTGGTTTCTAGTTAATATGATCTGAATGTCAACTTTTATTTTAGTAACTGCTGTGTACTTACTCAGTATAATCCTTCTGAAATTCCTCTCCGAGTCCATGTGTCTCTAATAACATCGATACGTTGGAGCAACTGCTGCGCTAGTTTCAGTCAAGTGAAAGATGTGTATTTTTTTCACCTAACTACGAAGTTTATTTGTGTGCATATCCCAATTGGATATATATAGACAAAGATACAGCCAGAACAACATTCACAAGAGCTATCTTGTTCTAAACGAACGAACAAACAACCCCCCCCCCCCAAAAAAAAACCCCACCCAAAACAAACCAACCAAACCACTGAACAAATAATAATAAAAAATAAATAATTAACACTCCCACCCCCCCCAACAACAAAAAACTTTGCAAAACATAGAGTTCCAGGCAGGATTGAAGCAGTGCTTTCTGACTGTTGGGATTATATTATTCAGCAAAAAACCCCACACCATTATAAAAGGACTTATACTGCAAAGTAACAATAGCACGAAAACCAGAATGGCAAAGCTTAATGTCACAAAACCAGTGAATTGTGCAGCATACTGTTGTATTTAAAATGCTCATTTTGAGATGGAAGACTAGGTATTGGTAAGAGACTAGCTCACGATACAAGTACAATGGGGAACGTATAGCTGTAACTGAAAATTGCTCCCAGTGATATAGCTGTGTTTGACAGATTTTCCCAGAACACACTGATTAGCTGAGAAAGTGCTGCCAAGCAATACTGTCACATCTGTCCTACCTCAGCTCTTCGTTTAGCCAGCTTTTTCATTGAACACTCTTCTAAATTTCATTATCCCATAAAATAGATGCAAAAGATTAATTCTCCTCTTGATCTTATCTCTTATACCCTTGCCCCTGCTTTTGGACTCGTGTCAAAAGTAATTATCTGCAAGATATCACATCACAGCCTCTGATAACGGCACTGCATTTACTAGGAGACAGAATCTGCCACAGTGCTGATGGTGGACAGTACCTCAGCTTCTCTGTAATCTCATATGTCAGTGGGACTGCAATACTCAGTCTGACTGAGGTAGTACAACCAAGCTGTAATTGATACATTAAGAGCTGCTGTTTCCTGGGCAGATTTATTTTTCCTCAGGTGAGCTATGATTGTTTTACCAGTAAAACCTGTAGATGAACATTTTCTGGAGCCCTTGAAGACCCTGCAGATCTGGTCACCAAGTTCAGCAGAACGTGGATTTTCCCCAGCCCATACTCCCCTGCAAACAGTTCACTCAGTCGGATAACACATGGTGAGAGCTTGCACATAAACCGATGCACTCAAATCTCACGTGTGGCTAAGGCATTCATGCCAAATTCATCGTACGTGTAAGGCTAACTAATGGAAAATCTGCAGAGTAAAAAATGTTGAAGCTAATCAGATGAGACAACACTAAGGAGCTTTCCGAATTAATTGACCAATAAAACAATTGAGATGGATTTCCAACAGCAGTAGTTTCTGCAGAAGCAACAAACTGGATGAGGATTTATACAAAAGCATTCGGTAAAATAATTGGATTTTTGAGCCTAATGCATTTAGAGACTTGCTATTATCTCCTAGGCACTACTTTGTTGGCCAAAATTATACATTAATATTAGAAGGACAAAAAAAATCCTCTTCCCACAAGAGCATGTCTCTCTGCACTTGGCATGTGAGGCTCAAATAACTCTATAAAGATTAGATGTACTTCAAACTGAAACACACTAGTGCCCAAGCAGCTGTCTTCTTTCCAGACAAGCTGTGTGTGATTTGGGGTGGGAATAAAAATATGTTCTATTAGTCAATGATCAAGCCAGATGTGTGGGTTGGCTTTTTTTTTAAAGCCAAATTAATTTTTCAAGAGACACTGGACCAGGTTTGTATGAAATCTTAAGCAGTTCCTGAAGATTATAAAGGCCTTATTTTTTGCCAGTTTTCATATAATGGAGAGGTCTATTTATGTTGTTCTACATTTTCTTGTTTCTTATCTGTCCCTCATGTGACAAGTAAATATATTTATTTTTGTTGGCTAAGTTTTTCTGACGTCGAACAGGATTTTTTAGATAAACTTCTATTGACCAATTATCAACAGAATTAAATTGTTCTGAAGACTTTACTATTGGTTTTCTCCCAGTGAACATTGTTTCTTGTAACCATTTCCTTCCTATTCAGGCTTCTGTCTAGAGAAGAATTAAGACTGATTTTACCAGAAGACCCTATCCTTGAGGAAGAAGTCTGTGAGCCACTTTTAAGCAGCAACAGCAGCTGCACAAATAATAATTTTTTATGAAGGTCTGAGCCTAATTTTATGTCAGAAACATAAATCTCTAACTTCCATAGCTGAATTAAAAAGTCTAACACAAAACAGGAGCTAAAATCAGAACCAAAAGCATCTAGCAAGCATCTACAGAACTTGTGTCGCGTAAAGCTGAAGTTCCATAGCTGAATCATAAAATTAATCGGAGACAAATACTATCCATGAGTAGAAAGATTTGGAGAGAAAGAGTTAAAGATCAATAATAAACTACATATTACGTTGATTTTAAGTTAGTTATGGTCAGGCCTTCACGCTAAGAATATATCCAGTTTGATTCCTGTGAATTCTTTCTACAGCAAATCTAACTATATCAGCAGCAGAACAGATGAGGAGCTTTCGAAAGCCTTGGGTTTTTTTTGTTTTGGGGTCAGTTTTTTTCTGTCTCTTCAGAAGACCATTTGAGAGAGTGAGAGGAGGCCTGGGCAGCTTTTGTTTCTGAAGATCTATAACCTGATGATGGCCAATGGGGAGAGAGGGGGAAATGTGTCAAATGATTTTCAGTACTTCCTCTAGGGGGAATAGCATGGCTGGTGTAAGCTGCTTCAAGAGACAGACTTACAGGCCTCTTGCTATTGTTGTTGAAAAACTCTAAAATTTATTGTCTTGTCTGAAATTCATAAAATATTTAACTTTCTTGATGATGAGATTTCAGGAGTTTGCCTTCACAAAACTAATTCATGGTAAACTAAATAGTCAAATGAATAAGATTTTACTGAAAATGTAATGTCTTGTGGGATTTCTTAGTATTAATTATACTAAAGTAGCAGCCTCTTGCGCAAAATCTGCTATCGGTGACCTTCATTCTCTCTGTCTTAGCTGTGCTTATTCAACAAGAAAAATACGATCAGATCCTCTGAAAGTGAGGGCACAACTATGCCAAGGGACACACAGCAGCTACTACAGGACACTTGAGTTAGGGGCCTTGAGATGTTGGTGCACATTTTACAGCGCTGTTCCATCACCATGAAAATGGCAGGGACTTTGTGAGCTCTTTCAAGCAAGCCTAAGGGACTGGGTTAAGAGAGTCTGAATCTCAACTCTCTGCTTCCACTAAAGAGATTTATTTTATTTCTATGTAGGTGGTCTCTTATTTCTAAATGCAATTAGCATACAGTTGTTGCCTGATGGTTTTATTTACTTTTGAAAGTGCCGACTACTGGACTTGCTTTCATAGTTCTAGAGTTTCCAGAATTGAGTTTTGTGTTCCACAAGCCTATTTTCAGGAAATATTTTGTAAGAGGGATGATATTTTGAACACTGCTTTTATGGCTGAAAAGGCTTCTCCCTTTTTACTCCCTTTGTCTGTTCATTAGAAGCCATCTTTAATTCCTAGATGTTTTTTCTTTTAGAGACAAGTTCCTTTCCTTTGACACACATAGCCCTAAAAAACCTAAAGAAACAAACAAAAAAACCACCCCAAAAAACCCACACCCCCCCCAACCAACCAAACCATATTTAAAATACTTCAAGTCTTTAGATTAATTTATGTGTTTATTTTACAAGACTCTATGCTGTGTACGGTTCTGTGTGGTGCATTGAAATTTAGTTATTTGCCCATTTTTAGTTTCTCTAGACAACTCCTGATATGCTCATTAGCTGCCTTTTGCTCAATGCATAAATGCATTAAAAAAAAAAAAATCCATCTTGCTCAGTTTTAGCTGTAAAATGAATGGAAGGTTTTTATGCTTTCAATCAAACTATGAAAAATTTCAACATCCCAGTTTTTTGAGGATGACATAGATGAGTGCTACGTAGTGTTTCCAGGTTTCAAGTTTTATTACGGTCTTGCTTTTTGTGATTCATGAATTAATAATTCATACTCTCCAAAAAGAAAATGGTACATTTTTGAAGATCAACATCATGCTTATTGCAAATTACAATAAACATGTCAGCATAAGTGGATATACTAACAGTTTATGGTGGCTAATTTGCTAATTTATTCTTTTTATATAAATGGACAAATTATGACTGCCCATTGTGGTCACATTAAAGGGAGAGTGGTGTGGAAATTTCTGTTCTCAATAAACCCATAAAGAAGTGGACACAACTTATTTTCAGACAGAATTCTGCTCATAATGTGAACAGTCACCTAAAAAATCTGCTGAGAAAAACATAATCTGTTTCACAAGAAGCCTAAATTTTTCTTTTTATCCCATTAGTCTGCCTAATAACAAGTTTTACAATTTTTCCTTGCAAAGTTCATAAAAACAATATGACAAATATAAAAATACCACACTGAAAGTTGGGGGGGGGAGGGGGAGTTTTCCATTCTTCTATATGATGTTGTGAAGTTTGTTCAAGCCATTTGTTGAAGTTAAACTACTATGCACAGAATCTTACACCTAAATGCACTGTGTAAGAGTTTCCCTGTTGTAACCAAAGCTGCTGAGATCTAACAATATTCTTTATAAACAATGCTGAATACTCTACACTGAAAAGCAGTGGCAAACTAGTTTTATTTTAACGGGTTGTGTGAAAACACACAGATATACAGATGATCAAAATTTTAAGAATTCCTATCAGAAAATATTTCAGGGGAATTCATTAAATTCTCCAAAAACAATCTAGTTAGAACAATTTTATATACGTCAGGAAAAGAACAGAATTAATTGGGAAGTCCTTGCTTCTGAAATGCCTTTGTTTAACATATAAACACGAAAGGCTCCGAGTATGTGTACGCTCAGCGATGTGTACTACACAACACATAAAAGCCCTCTACATTTGGAAAGATGCATGCCAGACAGAAATATGTCCAAATTCAGAAAGAGTCTAAACTTCCTCAAGATTTATAGATGTTTGGATCCAAAAAGTATAGTTCAGGGCCATAACAGAACGAAGTCAATATATAAAGTGAGAATCCAGATACAATGAAAGTTTCATTACATTTTGTGAGGCTTGATTTACAGTTCTCATTCAGCCTTCTTCCCCAAAAATGTAACAGAAATAAAACAAAATAACCAAGCTGAAGTACAGTCTCTCTTAAGACGTTTTAAATCATACATTAAGTTAAAGGATAACAGGACAAATGACCAATCAAATCTTTTTTCTGTATTTCTTAGTTTCTCTCTTTTAGGCAAACCACTTGCTGAGAATGTCTGCATGACTGTGGTCTGTCTCAGTCTAGAAAAGAGAAAACTCTCCCAGCTATTGTGGATCATAGCAGAAAAAGGAAACAAAATAAATGGGTGAGACCTTAGTAATGCATTCTTCTTCTCCCTGCCACAGCTGGTTTAAACCATCTTGGCAAAAAGTTCTGAGGAAAGGTTTTTAAACACAGTACAGGTTGGGAATCAAAAAGGATATGGCTGTTTGTAAACTTCAGTACCATTAGTCCTGCAAGTCAAGGAATATGACACAGCATTATCTATTTCATGTGTCTTAAGATAGCAGGAAACCAAATGACTTTGGCCACCAAAGTCTGAAGAGCACACACTTGCACTCTGGACCTGAGCTGATAAAATAGGACTGTGAAAATATGAGAAATGGCAGTAGAGGATGTTATTAAACTAAGAGTCTGAAAATAATCACCGAGCAGACTGTAATTTTCTATGTCTGTATTAAAGAAATATTCATGGTAAAAAAAAAAAAAACCTAAACCAAACCAGCAACAAAAAAAACCCTCAACCAACCAAACCCCCAAAAAACAAAACCAAAAATCAACTTAAAGAAAATCCCACAATGTGGTATACTAGATAATGGCGATATCAGTATAAGAAGGGGTCAGAATCTCTAAAACCAATGTCAATGATCTAATGTTATTGGAGATTTTTCTCCATTTCTAGCAGGAAAACTGGATACTACAACAGGCATAAGACCTTGGCATAGATTATGAACACTTGCAAGTAAGTCTGTATTATTCTAAAAATCAATGCAGTATTTCATGCACAGTATTTAAAAATAATAACAATTAAAACCCTATTGCACACTGATGATTTGTTTTTATCAAGAAAGAATCTAGTGAATCCCATTTTAAACTGCAGTTTACCACATTCACACTGTTACCTTAATCTGATTAATTAATTCTTATCTTAAGGTCAAGTGTTTTCCTTTTGTGAACACTGAAGGCACGAAAATATGGTAGCAAGGAGACTGGGGGGGGGGGGGAAGTTAAAGGGAACAAGCTACGGGATGGAAACAAGGGGGAACCCTAAAAAAAAGCGGGAAAGGGGGGTCAGGAGTCGCGGGAAAAGGGGAAAGAAAGGGGATGGGGAACAAGGGGGGGGTTAATAAGAGGGGATGTGTTTAAAAAAAAAAAAAAAAAAAAAATCTGGAAGTTAGGTCAATATC
>JAAGNO010020176.1:60561-71645 GCA_033439905.1 Ceryle rudis
TACTAAAACAAACATACTTAACTTTACAGATTATCAAAGCTCGTGGTCAATAAAAGGAAAAAGCGAGAAAACAAAACGAAAAAGGAAAGGGGGGGGGGGGGGGGGGGGGACGGAGAGATACAAACCACGTACAAACATCCCAGCAGAAATACAGGTTATAAAAGTCCAACATAAATGCAGCTGTATTCAAAACCACTGACAGTGAAATATATACAACAAACTTAAAGATTTATGCCTGATATTTTTGTCTGACCTTAAAAAAAACCCCACAGAAAATCACACCTAAAATTACTGCAACTGGTACTGTAAATACACATCACACTTTTAGTAAAATGTTAATAAACCAAATTTCCCCTTAGTACATTTTCCACAATTTTTCCAGACAAAAATACTACGCAAAGAGATTTCAGTACAGATAATGAATCAGTAACGAAAAATGGTGCTAAGAAGGTTATTTAATCCACTTTCTGTAGTTTAAAAGATTAAATTACATTATTAGGACCATACTTATCTGTCAGTTCTTTGGAAATTAGACAACATCTTACTAATACAAGCGATACGACACAAATCCTCAGCTCTGCCTAGCTCAGATGTTTATAAACTACTACCATTATAATGCTAGATATCCCTATGGTGGTAGAAAGTAGGGAGTAAATATCCAGTCTCACAAGCCTGACATCCTTCTGCCTGCATGTTCCCACCCACCAGAAGCTGTAAAACACGGTCACGAGAGGATTCAACTTTGTGCCGGAACAGGAAGCAGGCTGGTGGGATTGTGCCTGTGCCCCCTCCAGAAACACTGCACCGTATGCAGCGCACCCATATGCACACAGCGCTGTGCAAGCACAAGCCTTATGGTCTACAAAGCACCTCCTATAATTTTGTGTTACAGTAGCAAAAGAGTAAAACAATTACTGGGCAGATGGAGTACATAAGCATAATGTCCTGATTTTTTTAGATAGATCTTCAGTAGCCTCACATCCATTCAGGAAAGCTGTTAAAGAAAGTTGCTCTCTTCTTGAAGGTCTTGAAACAAAGCAAAAAAAGCAATGAGTTCTAACTTGAGTTTTACAGTAAGCTGTCAGGCACACATGAAGACAAAGCCAGATCTTAACTGGGCAAGTACATCTTAGCCACAGGTTATAAAGCAGACACAGATGTACAAAACTATCAAGACAGGAAAACAAAAGTTTGGAAGAACAGTAAGAAAAGCTTTACGTTTTTGCATAACAGGAAATCCACTGAACAAAAAAGAATTACAAATAACCACTAACATGCCTCATTTGCCTTAAAGAAATACAAAAGCTCCTAAAATGAGAAATAACATCATTGAACAAGAACCACAAAGTGAAGAATTTTATTTCAAAAAAATGTCTTTGAAGACAGCAGCTCAGTGTACAGAGAAGATGATGGAGTTGAAGACAAAGAACTGCTAAAATAGAACTGAAATTAAAGCCAGGATGAAATAACCTCCTTAAGTTCTGATGTTGGCAGACAAACACCATTCAAAGAAAAGTTTTCCAGCAATGACAATTATCTCATAGGGCTTCAAAACAATCTACATAGTCACAAGAATACATGTGAAAATAATGTTCCAAGCTGATGAAAATTAGCAAAAGTGGGAAGGAGGTACCAAGCACTTCCAGATCACTTAATATGAATTCTTAGAAAGATTAGTTAGAGTACAAATGGGAAGAAAGGTTACTTCATGCTGAGATACACTGGACCCTGGGCAAACACCTACTCCAGGAGCCTGCATCTCGTGAATGTTCTTTCTGCCTTTTCAGTACCCACAAATGATGTAATGTCATCCACCTTTTTCAAGCCCTGCAGTGTGCACCATCATAAGGATACTGTGCATTTTCTTCACAATTTCAGAAACATTTAAAGGAGACTTGTAGAAAAAAAAAATTGAAATGCAACAGTGATTGTATGTTTGAGCAACATATATAAAATCTGTAGCTACTAGAAAGTACTCTTAGGGTTTTCTTTTGTTGTTAGTTTGTTTTGTTGTTTTTGGTTTTGTTTGGGTTTTTTACTTTCTTTGCTTTACTTTCTTTACTCTTTACTTGCCCTTGCTTTCCAGAGGGGGCAGAACTGAGGAGAGAGCATCGCCTCCAGAGGCTCAATATCAATTTCAAAGTGTGCATGAGAGTTCTCTTAGCACAGCAATGATTCAAGGAGCGCGAATGAGGCATTGTATTCAAGCACAGAGGTTCAGAAAAGAGTGAAGAAAATAATTTTGACTGCCTCCTAGCAGTTCTTTCTATGGCTTATCACCATTCCCTCTGCAGAGATGCATGCAGTCATATGTCTCAGCAATAAAGCCAAATGAAAACATTGCTGAAAAGGCTTGTTTTTCCAGACATAGGTCAGCACTTTCTGAAAAACACTTTAGCCCTAAGATGTGAATTTTGGAAAGAAAATTGATAATGTCCTGACCCAGACTGAATTACAATCTAATCTTGTTTCCAACATGGTGCTCAGAGACATGCTATCTGAGAATAACAGCTACGTGCTGTATGAAAGTCTCCCACTGCATGGCTAAGAGACGGGGGAAAAAAAACCCCAAAACACCAAACAAACAAAAATCCAAAACACCAAAGCAAAGAACCCCACTTGCATAGAAAGGTGCAGCAGCAAGCAGACAAGGGCCCGAAGGGCTGATCAACAGAAACAACCAATTTTGATGTCACTGGTGCGGGGTACCTCTGAGGGGGAACCACCCTCACACCAAGAACACAGGAGAGGGAGAGCTCCTCTGATGGGGTACTGTGGGAAAAAGTTATATTGTTTATTAAAATCAGGAGTGATCTCAAATCCTTGTGGTGCTCTCTTGCCATGCGGTAGCATTCTCCTTGGAAATAATAAAGTGGTCAGAATGGAACAGGATTGGTTACTAACAAGGTGATGCTAAAGAAAAGCTACTGTCATCAAAGACAATGCCAGATGATCAGAGGGAAAAAAAGGATGCCAAAGGACATGAACACTTTCTCCTCCTACATTGATCCCTAAAGTTTCCCAATGTCCCAGGCTGAGTGAGAGAAGGAGCAGCAGTATCCAGCTGAGTCTGCTAACCTAGTGAGAACAGCAGGGGAAAAGTCACATCTCAGAACATGTCTGAGCCCTGCAGCCTGACAAGTCAGTAACAAGGTCTTTGTTGACAATATTGGAGTACAATTTGCATCACTGAATATCTGTCAGAAAGAGGAAGAAGTGCAGGGCTACCACTGATACTTTTTCCTTTGTTGTAACCACCAAGCTCAGTGGCACTGCCGTTAAAGCACCATCAGAGCTCACACTTTAATGCATTTCAACATTTCCTGAATTGATGGCTCTGTCTCTGATAACTTTATGATTACAACTGGATATAAACAAAGACCTGCATGTCTGAAAGATGATGTTTTCCAAATTACATCATCTGCTTTAATTAAAATACTGCTTCTTCCCACAAACTTCTCTCATTTGTGTTACACATGAACACCAGGTGATCAAATCGTTGAGAAATTTGAATTTAACAAGATGGTCAGTATGTCAACAGGACTTCTTTTAAAACTCTTATGATCTCACCCATCAATCCTTATGAGCAATGCAAAAATAATAGCCCTGAGGTTTATTCCTCTTCCTTTTACATTCCTCCACAGAAAGCCCAGAAACCATTTAAACAGACATTTTTAAAGAGTTAATAAGAATTAAGGAAGACTTAATCAAGAATAACCAGGACTAGACAAATCCTGATTTTGACAAGCTTCTCATCAACAGAATTAACATTCATTTACAGTCCACTGATGGACAGTTTAACTAAAGGCACACTATACCCCAAAGAACCTTTTTATTGCTGACAGTAATACTTGGACTAGAATTAGCACAGCATGATTTTTAAATCCCAAATTGAGTCTGAAGAGAAGACAGTTAAAAAAGGGTTGGTGTTTTTACTTGCAAACTGAGCAAACTTGATCTGGAAGTCATTAACAGATAATAAACATAACCTTCCCCCACTCACTCCCAAGATGCCATCTCTACAGTCACTTTTCAGAATACAGTTATATTTTTACAACATGTCACCCTACAGAGAAGAGCCTCACAGACTTTCATTTTATCCAATTTCTCCCTTACTGCTAAGGAATTAATGCCTTCTCTTCAACAGGCCTCAGTTTCTAACAAGGAGAAAGAAGTGGAGTGAAAGGAAAAGGAAAAGTTGGTTTGCTTAGTGAAATATGTTACTAAATTCTCTTTAGGATGACAAAAGTAATTCTGAAAAGAAAGCAAAAAATTACACTAGGTCAACTTCAAAGTGTGCTGCAACAATCAGCCTTAAATGGATACCTAACCTAGCTAGCCCATTATCTAATAGCTAGCCATTATCTAATAGTAAGCAAGATACCAGACACCACTACTCCTTTAAAATATATAATTTAAAATAATTACTCTGTTAACTGCTGCAATATATCTAACAGTCTCAAATTTGTGCAAGTTCTTTGCTGATATGGCAACATGGGAAAAACTAGACCAACCTTTGTCATTAAAATGAGAAAGACCACTTCTGATACCCTGAACAGAGACACTATACATTTATACCGCATTGCTGTATAAAGTGCTGTAACTTCTATCTTTTGAAGTCAACTTTTCCAGATGTACAAGAATTACAAAAATATTTCTCAAATTATGACCCAATTTAAAAAGAAACAGGAGATCTCTATAGGAGTAGTACTATTGCCATCCTGGTCCAGAGATGTGAGGTAAGGTTTCTATGGAGGAGAACCTGTTTTACCACATTAAGATCCACAAGCTTTTAGTTTGTCACTGAGGAGAGATGAACAACTTATCCTCTTTCCTCACTGTGTAAGGGACTCAAAATTAGACATGGTACAAACATCATGTCACCTGCTTCTCCAATTTGAAATTATCTACATTGCTGGTCCTATGAGCCTCAGAGAAAGATGAATTTGATAAAAGAAGAAAGGAATATTAAAGGGAAAGACCCTGAATACTGGAGGGACTAAGCAAAACACATGAGGTCAGGCAGACATTGGACATTCAAAATTATATGTTCAAGAAAAGGTCAAAGGATATTTCAAAATGTGACCAACACATCATTCTAACACCACCACAAAGAACAACTTTGACAACCATTAGATACCACTTAATTCCTCTGAACCTTCTAAAATCTTGGGGTGGGGGGGGGAATAGGAAAAAATGGCTAAGGAAGGCTGTGAAGGTAAGGTGTGCAAGCTGTGAGTATGAGTACAATTAGATCATTCTAAAAATCAAGAAGATTTGCTATCAGTTCCTTCTTATTTAAATATAGAATCTATAGATTAGGTTTTCTGTTCATCACTGCATAGGAAAACTTTAAAAATTAAAATGAACATATTGAGAGCTTGTATGAATGAAAGTCACCAGCTAAGTGCTGCATCTGCTTTATTACACTTGAAAATCTGATTTCTCTCAGGAGAAAAAAAAAAAAAAAAAAAAGACATATCTGGACCTTTTCCTGTTATAACAGAAGAATACAATAATAGCTGTACATAGACAAACCACAGGTACATAGAGTGCAGTATCCTATTTCCAGCTCTGACCAACATCAGATGCCTGAAGACTAAGAACGTGGCAAGCACATAGTGATATTTCCACAGAAATTTCTCTTGGCCACAAGTATTCTGTAGCTCAAGAACCAGAGGTAGTTTCTCTATTTAGTAACTTGGTACAAGTTTTTTCTAACTGATTCAGTAATCTTTGAAGCTTTTTAAAATTTATTATCTACAGTGTCCTTTGGTGCTTAACAATAGTGTATTACAGTTTAATTTGGTATTTCACTAGTCTTGTTTGCTTTAAAATTAGGAAATAATCAGAGTACTTCTTGTAAGATCCAAATCTTGCAATAGGCAGCTGAAGACTTTTGTTTATTAAGACATCATTCAGACAGAAAGCTCTTCTCCAAAAATGTCCACTGGCAGAAGGAACTGAGGTTCCTTTTCCTGATTCTGCTCACCTAATATTCTCAAAATACTGGATAAGAAATTCTATTCTCTGAATCCAATCTTTTCGAGTTCTTCTACTATAACCAAAGCTTTTAATATCAGTTTTGTCAAATATTTTAACATTCAAATATATTTTTCTGAGAGATGATCTTAGAACATTCTTTGGCCAGATGAAGATCAGCTGCTCTCCCTACCTTTTCATAAATCACTGTAAAAATGAGCTTGTCTGCAGACCAAGATAGCAAGATGCACAATTGTTAAAGTGCACCTCACTTATCTTAGTCCTTAAATAAAGCGATCGCATCTCACTTAGTCTGTAAACAAAACAAATAGCTTAGAGGTTAAAGTACACAGCTCTTCTCAGTAGCTGTTCACTCTGAGGCACTGTCATTATATAGCAATTTAAATTCTACTCAGTAGCCCTAGTGGGTGGAAAAGAGGCAGAAAGGGCAAACAAACTGGATCAGAAAAACAGAGCGGCTCTGATCCACAGCCATTTTTCAGGATTCACCTAGATCTGTTCCTGGCAGAACTATTCCTTTATTGGGATTGTTAGCTTTATGCAGACATTCTTTAAACAAAATGTCAGACATTCTCAATTCTAAGAAAACTAGAGAATAAATTGTACAGAAACGCATCATCCTGAAAACAAAGGCCGCTTAACGGAGTGACAAACTTGTTGGTTGCCCACAGTATACAGACATGATCAGTGCCTTACCCGGCATGCAGGAAGGATCGGTTAAGTGGTAATGAAATAACTTTTGAATGTCCTGGTGTGAGCCAACTGCTACAATAGAACGTCTTCTTGCTGCTAACACTGCTGTCCTGACTTCTGCTCCTACAGAAAGAATATGGCTGCTGCCAGTTGAAGGATTTATTCCTTTTTTCCTTCTTCCCCTCCACCTCCCCCCCCTTGATTACTTTGTTTCTTAGAAGCCAACTTTTACTGTATAAGACATAAAAAAACCCCGAGTTACTTGATCACCTTGATATTTGAAAAAATTTTGCCTTCTGGCAAGTATGGGAAGTTTTTCACACTAGATCATTTGAGGCACGCCACATCATAATGGCACAACTACAGCACTGCTCACAAGTGGAGAGTGGTTTCAAGAAGAGGGGTCTATAAATCTAAAGTTTTGAGACCAATGAAAAATATAAGCTACAAATGACAAATTATCTCACAAGAGCAATATATGCTCCTTATTTCATGAAGGATAGTCTAAGTAGCCACATATTAGTGGCTATCAATTATCAGACAAGAAATGTCAGCAGTAACCAGAAATGCATATAAAGTTTGTAGTTAGCACTCAGTACTTTGAATCAGCTGCTTCTGGTGAATAAGCAATTGGGAGCTCATGTGATTTCAATATTATTACTTTTATATCACCTTTAGTGTTATCTCCCATACCCAATTAGGAAATAGTATGGAAACTAGCCAGGCAGACCTAACAAAATACGGCAGTAACAAGAAGAACTTAAAACAAATCCAACTGCCTTTCTTGATATCTTACCCACATCTTATCTCACCTATATCTTAATGCGCAGTGGGAAGGCATGAAATGTTGTGTTGCTAGCTGAGTGACCTGAAAGTATCTTGAGTAATATTCGGAATAGATCAGTTGAAGCGAAGACAAGCAGGCCACCCAGAAAGACCAAACATCATGACCGGCCTCTGGAATATTTTTGGTCTTTTGCAGTGCAAGGTAATAATTGGATCAGAGTTTGGCTTTAACAGCTGCTGCTGGTTGATATCTCTGACTGGCTTTTCCAGCTTCAGTGTGAGATACATTTTGAACATTATTAATTCCCATGACCTAGTGTCAAAGTCTGAGAGAGAAAGTTATCTTTTTGCATATCTTCCAGTATTTAATATCTGTTCTGGGTAGAAACACCTGGAAACAATATCACATTTGGTACAATAAATTTTCAGAGGAATATGTTGAAAATGTCTCATATCTACAAAGATCTGATTTAGAAAATAGGCTTTAAAATTGAAGGTGTGTAGAGGAAAAGCTACATGAGCAAACTGCTCAAGGCGAGTACCTAATCAGGTTATATAGGACATATTCAGACACCTGACACCTTATAAAGTCATATGGAAATCTAGGTATAATTTTATCCCAAATTCTGAATCCATATTTTCTCAATTAAAATGAAGTAGAGTCAGATTATCTTATATTTATTATTTAGTAATCATGAGGCTGTGGATGGATTCTGAAATGCTTCTTCATGTACAGTTGCCATTGATTTAAGTAGATGCTTAGCATGCAAAAACTTATGAATGTACTCTGAGCCTGCTCTAGTATCATGCACAAATTGTACTATATAATCTTTTACTCTGCTGGGGTATTTTTCCAGCTTACATGAAAACATTTAACTCTTAAAAAATGGTTCTGATTATTTTGATTTAAAAAAACAGAGTATCTAGACTATCATTACTTATTGTAGCATGGCATGAAACACCCACAAATGAAAGTAAGAGGTGAAGAATTATTAACAACTTAAAGTGAGGCTTTCTTTATAAATAGCTAGTCAAAAAAGCATGACACAATTTTGATGGGTCCCATCCCCTGCCCTCTAATGACATAAGGCAAGTGACAGTGGGACACATATCTAGGAAATTCAACTAGCAGTGTGTGCAGTCAGAGAGATGAAATGCTGGATGAATGCTTCTAGAAGCTTTCTGAGCAGTATTAGCTGGAAGAAATACAAAACAAAACAAAAAACACACTATTTTCAGCTAGGGACCTTAAAAAAATATATTTCAACAATCTAGAGCAGCAGATTTTAGGGCACAGAAGTGCACTCAGATCACAGTGAAAATAATTTTGCCTTTTTTTTTTTTTTCTTTTATTGGTCACCAAACAATCTATATAAAGTTTTTTGCATATTTTTGCTTGGTAGAAGAATAAGAGGAATAGAAAATATGTAAATTCTTTCTGATTAAATACTGCATGTAACCCCGTGACTAACAGCAGGAACAGCATTGGCAAGAAAAAGCTGATGCATTTTTAACATGGTGGCAAACTTTTTTATATATGAGTCTTGAAAAATGATGTCACAGTTTAGGGTCAGGGCAGCCCACTAGACCTATAACAGATGCTCTCTGCTAACTCTCCTCCCTCCCCAAATGGGAAGGGAAGGGGAATAAGGGAGAGAGACTTATCGATTAGAAAAGGAAACTAGAACAGCTTTAATGAAAATGAAAAGAATAATAATAAAACCAGAATATATACAAATATATACAAACCCAGTATTGAACCCAATGCCCTCTGACAGCAATTATGTCCCTGTCACCACTGATGCTGTGGAGCAGGCACCAGGAAATTCCAAGGCTGGGCCCAGCGCTAGTTGGGAACTGTGTTCAGGAGCTGGATTCTGGTACTGGAATCAGGAACACACAGATCAGGATGGAAGGCAGAATGGACAGAGTCCTCCTTGGGTGCCAGACATTGAAGAAGCAAGCAAAGCAAGCAAGACACTGGAAGAAGACCTGAGCAGACCAAAGCAGGGCAAGACCCTCCTGATCCCTCAGCTTTCTACCAAATATGACATATATGGGCTGGAATACCTCACTGGTCAGTTTAGGGTCACCTGCCCTGTCTGCTCCTCCCTGCAGGTGCAGCCTTTCACTTTCTGCACCCCGCAATGTGCTACACAAGATCCAGCAGTGGCTTTGGTCTGCACACCAACCCTTGGTAGTAACTCCAAACATGGGGTGTTACCACTGCCAGCAGCAGACACTGTCTGTGAAAACAGGCTGCTAACTTCAGACGGTGCAGTTAGTTAGAAGAACTGAGCTGAAAAGTAAAATCACTGAGCAGAATTAGTTCTGTTCTCACTGAAACCAGGACAAAGGGTTAGTAATATCTTGGTCATTCAAATATGCATGCATGCAAAAAAGCTCACCCCAAAAAACAGTTACAGAAATTCTATTCTCCATTACTGCCATTCAATCAAAAGTATCTTGAATTCCAAAAGAGCAACTTCCAAGAGGCTTTAGGAATTCAGCTTGCTTCCATTTTTTCAAGAAATGATGAAACACTCCAAGGCCTTCTATTCTCTGAGGCTATTTGAGGCTTAGAAAGAGGAAGGAACTAAGATTCTGGTTCCAATTATTGCAGTAATTTTGAATGAACAACTATCAGGTGATGAGGACCTGGTAGCACTTTAATCTATTCCCTGATTTTCAAAGATGGAAGCAGAAAAGAACTGGTGCTGTAGGTGGAACTCAAATATTTCTGAGGTCTACTTTTCTCAGTGTAAATACCTAAACCACTTTCTTTCCTGAAAGTGTTTCTTAAGTGTAGAAAATTTGGTCTTATTTTCTTTCACAGTAATAGAAAGCCTGCTTTATTTTTTTCCCTGTCTGCCTGAATACCAGAAGACAGTTCATAATTCCTAATCCTTCATTAATTATTGCCACTAATAGAGAACTCTGAGTGCTTTTAGGAGATCACCATCAGAGGAAGCATTTATTAACAATGCACACTCTCAGGGTGCATCAGAGTTGAACACTACAAATTTATCCATATTATTTTGAGGGTCTGACAGTTAAGTTCGTATGTAAGTACTGAATGAACATGGACATCAACATTTGAGCAAGGGTAACATGTACTTCTGTATCTATATTACCAGGTCTCATGTTTGAAAATAGCATTAAGCCTTAAATAAAACACTTATTGGACTTGTCTTCAGTGTCAAAGTAAAGGAAAATCATTGTGATAAAATTAATCACAAAGATTTACATTCCTGCAAAAGATAATATTTCTGGCTGGGAACAATTAGCAGCTTCATTAGTGTAGTTATGCAGTTATTGCTACTTATAAGTTGAGTAGAAAGTTAGAACTACAATCCTTCAAAGATGCACAATAAGCCACAGATCACGCTTTTTTAATGTGAAGCTGCATCTTGCTTTTAATCACCTGAAATACAGAAAAGCTGGGTTTGGTTAATAAAAAAATTATTGGTATGAAATGAGGATTATGCATGAGAAATGATTTGAGCTTTGCTCCTTATCTCTAGTTGTCATGGTTTAGGGTCAGGGCAGCCCCTTAGACCTATAACAGATGCTCCCTGTTAACCCCCCTCCCTCCCCAAAGG
>JAAGNO010020176.1:71745-115966 GCA_033439905.1 Ceryle rudis
GAATACCTCGCTGGTCAGTTTGGGGTCACCTGCCCTGTCCACTCCTCCCTGCAGGTGTGGCCTTTCACTTTCCTGTAGCACCCAGTGTGCTACACAAGATTCAGCAGTGGCCTTGGTCTGCACACCAACCCTTGATAGTAACTCCAAACATGGGGTGTTACCACTGCCAGCAGCAGACACTGTCTGTGAAAACAGGCTGCTAACTTCAGAAAGTGCAGTTCGTTAGAAGAACTGAACTGAAAAGTAAAATCACTGAACAGAATTAGTTCTGTTCTCACTGAAACCAGGACACTAGTACTGCTCACTAAATCATACCCTCAATTTATAGATGAGAACTTCTGAATTCCCAAAACCTTTTTGGTCTAAGATTGCAGCGAAGGAAAGAATCCTTGACTTTTTTTTTTTTAAGTTAATCATGACTGAGAAAGCATTATGCTATCTGAGCCTCCGATAAGTACACTGGTTATTGTTGCCCAGAAGGCACTAGAAATGCATCTCCATTTAAAAAGCAGCATAGTTGTCACACACACAGATGGATTCTCAGAATAGCAAAGGCTTGAACAGGTGCAGTTGGGCAGGGAATTGCACGCCTATGCAGGCATGTGGCAGAGGATCTAGCAGGAGTCCAGCTCTACGACATCAGCCACTCTCCTACAGTTTGAAACTTTATCTCCAAATATTTAATTTACACCTTTATCTGTTTGCAGTTTAAAAAACAAAACCAAATCAAAAAAGAGACTAGGTCTAACTCCCAAATTGACTCATCTTTCCAAGAACGTGCCAGAATAATTTATCATGGCGAGCATGATCCTGACTGAATCCATATGAGCCCTAGTTCATTTGTCACTCTTGTGAATAGATTAAAACAACCAGGGGGGGGAAGCTGCATTAAACAGTCTAAACAGTCTTTAAACTGAGAGCAAAGACAAAAGTAACATTTTAACTTAAGTTACAAAAGATTTCCCATATTTTGAAATATGGGTTGGAATATACAACAAATTCTGAATTAACTTGAATTTCCTTAGACTAAGCATGAAAACTATACATTGATTTTAGAAACTCATTCTATGATAAAACAAGTCTGGCCTACTCTGAGAGTAGTTAATCAAAAGGGATTGATTTCTGACAGCTGTTATTGTTTGAAAAGTTAATATCTAGGAATTTTGTATTGGTTTGAAAAGGCATCTGTTTCTAGAATGTGTAAAGCTTTGATAACACAGAGATAATTTATCTGCTTTCATTTTGTACAATAAAGCTGCTCTTAATGTTCTTATCTTAGAATATTGGATGTTAAATAGAGTGAGTTTATCATGCCATCAGTTTTTAAGCAAAATCATTGAAGTCAGGTGGGTTTTTCTGTTCCAGAACAGAGGAATGATATGATCTGGTATCATCTTACTTGTAGCGAGAAAGTGAAAGAAAACTAATGATGTGTTACTGTAAAAAATGAAGCAGAAAAGGCTATACTATGGCACTGATTTATAAATTGTTTGCCCATTGAAAAGATGAGAAATTTTACTTTATAAACTATACCTAGATTTCATTATACCATGGATTCATTAAAATTTATTAACTTGTTGACTAAATACTTGGAGAAAGCGAGTTCATGCCAAATATTTCTTTCAGTCTCTCTCCTATCAACCCTGCATCTTACTCATTTATTCAGCAAAATTCTGAACTGGAATTTTAGCAAACTAACCGCCATAAATAAGACAGTAGCCTCTTCCAGAATAAAAGGTGGAGCTAATCATGTTTAGTGTGGAGAGAGGGAAGGGAAGTGTTCTGATAAAATATGGCAAAAAGAGCACCTGCTCTGGTACTGAAGTCAAGGAGAGAGTTGTGAAAAATTACATGCTTGAGCTGCAACTAGCTAGGCAACATGTTGGGTGGGGTGGAAAAAGTAATTCTCAGAAGTCCCAAAAGTTCCATGGCTTCTCGTCACTTACTGAGCCTCTATCCCATTCTGGGAATGAGTTTTATTTGATAACTTATATACTGTTCCTAAATACGCATACATACAAAACTGTGAACATGTGTGTTCTTTTGTAGATAGTACCAAAAAAAGGAAAAATATGATGATGAGGGGAAAAGTAGAAAGCAAAACGCACTCCCTGAGATACAGCCTAAGTGATTACTCTCATTCTAAAATCTCCTGCAGTGATGTCACCTGAATTTAATTCCAAGATCTACAGCTACCTCATTTCACATCCTTGGAAAAAGGACGTCTCTTCTTTATATCTCACTTTCCCCAGCTACAATCCTAAGTTATAAGGACTTTCTCTGTTATTTCTTCAGAATGATTGCTGCTTGCATATACCTCTCAGTATAGAGACTGTAAACTTTTTTCTGAAGAAAACATACATTTACGTATTGGGAAGCTTTTTTTACTTTTTATTATTTACACAGTTATGCCCAAGTATCCTGAATGCATTATGCAACTTATGTAGAAGTCAAATTGTGATAACAACAAGAAAAATACTAAAGGAACACACTTGAAGTTAGACCACAAGGATATAGAAATTAAACCAAGTGTCTAGAAAGAAAAAATTTGTTTGTATTCAGGGTATAGTTATAACACCAGAAACGTTAGCCAATGCACACTACCTGTGACTGCATCCCAGGGTGGAACCTTGTTTCAAGATCCACAGCTTGAAATTTGCCACTAGGAAAATGTACAAGTGCCAAAGAGACAGAGTGATTGTCCATCCCCTTCTTCAGTAGAAACAAAAACATTTTTTGACCCATGAAAGTCCTTTCAAGATGGAACTTTCTAAAGATGAAACTGTTTATAATATACAGCTGAAATGCTTAAATTATATAGCATCAAAATAGGAATAAAACAAATAATTAAATGCAGTTTGCTAAAGTGACAGTTAAGAGAATCTTCCATCTTTACATTCTTTTCAATTCTATAGTTCCCCTCCAGCAGATTATTTCTGAAAGTTTGTTATAAAATCTGTCAGAGAAATGTAATAGCTCCACAATATGATGAGGGTTCCAAAGTACTTTTGCATGTAGTAGGTAGTAATATTTCCATTTGTCTACCACTGAAATGTGTCAATGTCTACCAGGAATGTAGCATCAGTTCAGATGAGAGCAATGAATAGCACTTAATCTTACAGAGATTCTTTCTTGTAAATGGGTAGTGGAAAATAAAATATTTCACCAGATTAACTCCATGTTTGAAGATGATGGAACAAAGCTATTCAAGATATTGCCAACATAGGGCTGCGATACTATATATACCCTGCACTTGTTCCTGGTTTATTTAAAAATACAAACAAAAAAACTTTAGTGATGAGAGATACTGTGACTCCCCTGCTTTAATGTGTAGTCACTGGATATCCCCGACCCGGTATTCTGACCTCAAGCACATATTATTTACAGAAGTTCAGACACAGTATTTCAAAAGCTTAGCTCCTCTAAAACCTGCATTGCTTTGCTCTGACATTTTATATAATTCACTCTTTTACAACTATAAGAAAGAATGCTCCAAAGAATGAAATTATGGAAGTGCTAAGGTATTAATCCATTAATCAGCTGTCTCAAGATAGGAAAGTGAGCTGATTAATTAAGAGCATTGCTTCTTAGAGAACTAAAGTAGTTCGATTTCTATACCTCTTCCATGCTCTCCTACCAAGAGCATGGACTTTTAGGAAAATTCCACTAATGGTGGCTGCAGTTACAGTGCTCTAAAACAAATATTCCTGTCTAAAATCTGAATTTGGAAAATTCTATTTTTTCTTCTTATTTCAGGCTTTAGCTTTTCCTAAAACCAGGTTAAAACAGAAAAAAAAAGTAGAGGTCATGAACTCCAACTTTCACTTGGAAGTTTAGTCTCTAAAATAATTAATGTATAACACTGTCATCCTGCCAAGAATGTCACTCCTGATTCAATCATACCAGTTTTAAACTTGACCTTCCAATTTAAAATATGCTACATCTGCTTCAGTGAGAAACGTTGCTGAACCAGAGTCAAGGGAGAAGCAGGTCTACATTAAAGTGACAGTTCCAAGAAATAATTTGAAGGCTGAATGAAAGGGTTACATAGAGAACTCTGTTATCAGGCGCTCTCAATAAATAAGAGCATATTCTCCCCACCGATCAAAGTTATTTCTAAAAGAGAGTTTCTTCAGATTATTCTGCAAAGTTGTGGAAGCCTAGTCTGGAGATGGTATCAGAAGGGATATGCTTTAAAGTGTCAACACAAATATGAATGTAACTGAGATAGGGCCACACTTCAACAAAGCCTTGCCTTGTCACATAAGGCACTGGAGTCTGATGCTTTGCAAACTCATCTGAAAATGGTAGAGATATCATGTTTCAGTCTTACGTAATTGCTAAAGTACATATATATGCATTAGTCAGAGAAATAGCAAACCAAGAAACACAGAAAACAAGTCCTACCACTTGAAGGTTGTTTGGCAACCTATTTGAAATTGCAGGTCTCAGTTTAGCTGCTAGCACACATTTTTCTAATAAAATAACCACTGTCACTTTCTGGTGCTCTTACCAGATATGCCAAGTACCAAATCAACTAACAAAATTAAGAAAAACAAGACAAAAGACCTCCAGCCCTATCACCTCTAGATGCAGAACCGCATCAAATAAGAGGCAGAACAAGTTTGCATGTAAACTAGCACTGGGGGCTGCTTTACTCAATCTCTTTGTAAACTGATGGCTTCAGTTTCCACAACTGTCAGGCCTTTCCATAAGGACTAAAATACTCAGACACTTCAGAAAAAGCCAGAAATTCCTGACAGTTTGAAGCATTCACCTATGCGGATGTCAGATATTTCTCTGTTATTAGGACCCAGGGTGAGTTTAATCTACAGAAGAGATCAGTTGGCCAACATCATTAACACACTTCTACAAACAGTGGATAAACCCAGTTTTAAATTACCAGAAGTTGCATCATTATGGATTATTATTTTAGCATTGTTAGCCTTCTATAATATGATGTTGCTCCCACTGGAATACTGATTAAAATAGGAACCAGATGTGCTTTTCATGACCAGATTGAAAAAGATAAACAACCAGAAAATCAATTCAAATAAAAAAAGATGCCCTAGGGGTGTTTCTCAAAACTGAAGAGGGAGAGTGTATGTATCTTTTAGAGGGGTGGGGTAGAAACTGAAAAAAACATTCAAAACCAGAGCTCTCCTCTTTCACAAAAAGAATCCCCAAGAAACATGAAACAATCTAGATCTTCAGACACCTATTTTGATTATGCTCCAATGCAACATTATCTTAAAATTGGGCTAATTTTGACTAATTTACCTTTAGACCTCAGTGTTTAACAGAAATACCACTTTGGTTTACTAGTCTATAAGTATGACAGGAAGGTTCCATAAAAAAAAAAAAAAAAAAAATTTTCTTCAACTCTTTCAACCCTAAATGGAAGCCTTATCTTCTTGCCAATCCTGATGCGAGCTCTTTTTATGCTAAATGCAGGTCACTATCTGCAATCTTGAAGACTGAGTATGACTTAATGGCTTTCTTCAGATGCATTAGAAGAGAGTAACATTGCCGTTCACAAAGGAACAGGGATCACAAATGAAATTACAGGACCAATACTCAATGCCACAGCTTCTACTGAAGATGTCAGTGTGCAACCCCACCCTTACCTCCCAACACCTTTAGGTCTAGGCCAGGAGCCAGAGACTGTTGAAGAGGGTGGCAGTCTCCTTTGATAAACATTTCTTCACTTATATAGAATTTATTTATTTATACATACGCTTCTCTCATTTACCTACCTTAATTTCAGAAGAGCTAAGAGAGAGACTGGATTGGCCGTGCTCAGCACCAACTCTAACAACTACCATTCCAATTGCACTAGATCATTTTGCTGCAGCTGAGTCACTTGCAGTGGGAAAAGCATAGGCCACACAATCAGGCATGCAAAACCTGGCTTGAAATAGCACACCATATAAATGCAGAAGAGATAACACATTCCTAGTTTTCATGAACAAACACTTTTGGACATCAATCTCTTATTTTTTGTGTGAACAAAGCTTTGTCACCATGTGGTACAGTAACTAGTCTATCCCTAGCAGTCCTTCATTGCAAACTACCAAAGCCAAAATACATTGAATATTAAATATATTTACATTAAAACTTAGAAATGAAAGATTTTGTGCAGTACAGTCTAATACAGATTTGATTTGTCAAATGTTAGTTCTCTTAGATGTGTTTTGAGAAAGCATCAGAGAGAAGAAGAGGGGATTTATATGATAAATTCCTCAATCTCTCCTTGCACCTTTTTAAAGGACCCCAGGATACTAGTGTTTACTGCCGGGGGTCCCCTATTTTCTAGCTCATGTTTCTTCTGACATACTGCATACATTATGACTTCATTACTTTCCTCCATTCCTCCCTAGGTCTCACATCTCTCTTTTCTGGGACTTTCCAAATGTTTTTCCTTTATTTCCTGTCTTCTGCTGTTTTTAATGCTCCTAATTTCCCTTTTCCCATATCTATTTCTCCTTTCTCTTCCACATGCCTGCACCTGCTTGTACATTAACAGGTCCCTTGGGATTCTTGAAGACACCCATCATTGCCCTCATGCAAAAGTCTACCAAGCTTGCATACTCAGACAAATAACCTGCATGAAAAGCTGTATTTGTGGCTATTGAAAGACTGGTACTGGATCAAAGTTCCATTCTTTGAGACACCTGCTATGCTTGAGATACTAGTGCCCATAATTATTACAGAGAGGGTTAGAAGAGTATTAAGTAAAATTGTTTGCCCCTTGCATTGAAAAAAAAAAAAAAAAAAAAAAAGTGCCTTGACTTGACATACCTCTGACATACCTCTGGAGGCATAAGAAACAATATACCATAGAATCATAACATGGTAGGGGTTGGAAGAGACCTCTGGAGATCATCGAGTCCAACCCCCTGCCAATGCAGGATCACCCAGGGCAGGCCACACAGGAACAGATCTAGGTGAGTCTTGAAAGTCTCCAGAGAAGGAGACTCCACAACCTCCCTGGGCAGCCTGTTCCAGGGCTCTGTCATTCTCACAGGGAAGAAGTTTTTCCTCACGTTGAGGTGGAGCTTCCTGTGTTCCAGCTTGGGACCATTGCCTCTTGTCCTATCACAGGGCACAACCGAAAAGAGACTGGCCCCTTCTACTTCAGTTACTTGTAACATTAATAAGATCCCCTCTCAGTTTTCTCCAGGCTAAACAGCCCCAGGTCTCTCAGCCTTTCCTCTAAGAGAGATGTCCCAGTCCCTTCATCATCTTTGTAGGTCTCTGTTGGACACTCTCTGGTATTTCCCTGTCCCTCTTGAACTGGGGAGACCAGAACTGAACAAAATACTCCAGATGCCATCTCAGAAGTGCAGAGTAGAGGGGGAGGAGAACTTCCCTGGACCTGCTGGCCACACTCTTCTTTATGCACCCCAAGATACCATTGGCCTTCTGGCCACAAGGGCACATTGCTGTTCCATGGATAACTTATTGTCCACCAGGACACCCAAGGTCCCTTTCCATGGAGCTGCTTTCCAGCAGGTCTACCCCTAACCTGTACCAGTGCATGGTGTTGCTCCCCCCAGGTGTAGGACTCTACACTTTCTGGTGTATCAGCCATTCCTCCCAGTTCCGTGTCATGAGCAAGGTCATTGATGAAGCTGTTGACTAAGACTGGACTCAGAACTGACCCCTGGGGAACACCACTAGTTACTATTTGTAATAGAATAAATGGCAGATCTGAGCTTTTTTATAAAACTTTTGTCATTCTACATTTCCTCCTCCTCACACTATAAACTGTGTAAATCAACAATTATAACTATCAGCTACTCAAGTAGCAGAAGAAGATTAAGATCCCGAAGTTAATTTGGTAAATACCAGAATTAACATTGTTCATGTAACCTTACTTCAACTTTTGTGTATAAAGAGGTGATCTTTCTTTGTATTATCCTACATTTTTACAACTAGAGACTCCTGTAAAAGATATCTTCTTATTGCTTCTGAAGTAACTGCTATCAAAATCATGTTGGTATTGGGGATTACTGATAAAACCTCACAATCCTAATAGGAGACCCTAAGAACTGTAACAAGCCCCCATATTTCGGATCCTTTAAGAAAGCTGTCTGTTCTTCCATAGGCTTCTCAATCAAGAAAAGGTCTAAAAAGTTTTAGTCACCAACAGGAACAACTGGGAAGGACACAGCCCATTTACTCGAGCAGAAAAGCTAATCTGTAGTGCAACATTATAGAATACATGTTAAATTTGATAAACTATTCACCAGGGACTTTTTAGAGACCAAGAATTCATAGCAGGCACTGCCAATGTATTGTTCACATCTAACAATGCTATGAAAGAAACTAAATAAACAACAGAATGATCTTCAGAGAGGAATTTTATTGAAATGTGGTTAACTAACAAAAAGTTGCTTGTCAAAATTCTTTTAAAAAAAAAAAAAGCTTTTCAGTAACTTCTCTTAAATATTTATATCTTTGTATTCTGTGGTTTTCAGTCAACTGGATATTAAAAAAAAAAAAAAAAAGAGCTTGTTCAGTTGACTGCCCTGGCAAGCGACTGCCACGTTCTATACCTCAGCATGGCATACTTCAGCTGAGTAGCTGGAGTTCGTACACCTACTCACTATGAAAGATGTTTTCACAAAGCGTTTTGTTTCTGGGAGTAAAAAGGGGGTTGTTTTTTTGGGAGTTTGGGTGGGTTGTTTTGTTTGATTTAGCAAAATCAACCTCATGTATGCATATTTATGGAATAGATATGAAAAGGAATTTTCAGGCTATTAGTTATTTATTAATTGTTTTGTGGACTATTTGTGGTCAATAGCCTCCCAAATCTCATTATTTCTACCACCTAAGTGAATAACATCCCGAGGAACAGCTACTCCTCTAATTTGTTTTTCCACACACACGCCACAGTTTTTCACCCATGACATACAGGGCAAGGCAAACTGTGCAATTTAAGTCCTTGAAGCAAAAAGGGTTGTATACATACAGTCTGCTGACAAAGTCAGATCAAAACAAGTTTTTGACTACAGAACAGGTCTCTGTTGCAGTAACACGGTGTCAAGTACAGCAGAGCCAACAGATAAGCAAGAGGTACAAACTAGACAGATGCTGCAGAGGCACTCAACCCATTATCATAAAAAGCTGATAAGGAGAAATTACCACTACACTAGACAAATTCCTATCAGGGAATCAAGTTTTTCCTTCTGTTTTACAGGATTAAAAAGTTATCTGCCACGATGGAGAAGGGAATACACAGATCCCTCAGTCCTAGCTTCCCCCTGCCCTTCTTTTTCTCTCTGTCACCTCCCAAATGTTCTACATTCCAGCTTCACATAACAGTAATATTTAGGTGTGAGTGGAGAATATCTGAGTTGCAATGGACGGTCTTTGTCAAAAGTAAATGTGAAAAACTGGCAACTAGCATTGATGTCAAAAAGGTAGAAATTATTTTATTAATGCCACAGTTATGATAAGCAAAGTAAGCCAGGAGTAAAAAGCAGCAGATCAGAACAACATCAATTTTGATTAAGATCTGTTTCAAAGCCTGACCTTCATCAGTTGCTGACAAAATTCAATCCTTGTTCATGCCACAAGCCAAGCAAATCACCATCTAACAAAGCAACAGCTGCAGTGGGAGACATTTAAACTCTTGCATATACAGCTGTTCCCAGATAGAAGGGATCACTCCATCAATCTACAGAACTACATGTACAGAGGAGCAGGATGGTGCTATTTACTTGCAGTATAAACTATCTGGTAATCCTCAGTTTAGGCATCTTTAAATTGCCTAACTCTCTTGTGGAGCTCTGAAAGACTCTGCAGTTTTGACTTTGTCTCAATTTGCACCACTACTTTAAATGCAAAGGTCTTTTGATACTTTCTTTTCTTCTTTTCATAATTAGACAAACTGGCTCACCAGTCCATGCACACTAGATGCCTCAGAAATGATGGTGACATGCTTGTTCTAACCCTGCACTTGATATGGATAACTGTACTCTGATCCCTAGCACTCTACATCCTTCTTTCACACCTTTACTAGATTATCAAATGGCTATTCTGGCCTGAATGTACAAAGATTTAGTAGGATATCATGGACTTCATAATCAGTAAATGAGGGAATGGAAAAAGTGAGGGAAAAAAAAGCTCACTGTAAACCAATTACTAACACAGCTTGTCTAGGAAAGACACCCTTTCATCAGATGCCCTCAGTTCAGCAAATGTTTATGTATCATTCAAATGGTAAACAGCTGGAAAACCTTACATTTTTGTGACTAAGTGGTGTCCCCATCTCTGACAGATGGGTAATAAATAATACAGTCATTACAGAAAATTGCTCTTGTTCTGAATCTACTGGTGAGTTTTTAACTCTGCAAACAGCACCAGCACAGCTTTGGAGAACAGGGCACCTTTCCCCTATGTTTTTTTGCTTTTAGAACATGTGTAATAATTGGCCATTTATTTAGCCACAGGTTAGGCAAGGTCTTACTCCAGCTGTTTCCTAAAAAACAAACGTTAAATATGCAGTAGTAATCCAATAGCATTTCTGCCATATACAGTCTCATATTTTCCTATTTTACATTTGTACTGATTATACCAACCTTCATGATTGCCTACGTTGTATAGAAGAGAGCAGGCCACTGGAAAAACTTCTAGTTAAATCTCAAGACTTAAGACACTTGCAAATAACAGAACCATAAAGAAGGAATCCACGTTAAACCTCAGGTGAGGTGCTGAAGAGTCTATGGAGATAGTTGCTAAGTCTATAGAGATACCAAGAGCTTACACAGGTAACAATCATTTGGTTGCATCTGCGAGTATGTACTATGATACAGACTTGAATTTTTATCATCATTCTTTTCTTCACAAGTTCCCTCCTTGATTTAATGCATGAGATGGGTAACTTAGCATTTTGTGCCTTTTAAGTATTTTACTTCACCACATTAATAATGCTTCAATGTAAAGTGTATATATGTGTGAGTGTAGGCTTTTAACATTCCATCAAAGAAGCGTTTTTTCAACTACAGTATGCAACAGGGTCAGTATATAATGGATCGATCGTGCTTATTTAAGTGGAGAAATTCACAGCTGTAGAAGGCAGCTGTAAGCACACCGAGGCACCGAATATTTTGGACCACACCAAAATACATGCAATGTAGGTCCATAGGCAGATGAAGAAATTGCTTCTCTGTAAAACTTATTTTCCCTTTAGGATTTTGGAAATGTTCCTGTTCTATTTTCCTTGTCTACCAACTCCATATTTAGGTCCCTGTCACTTCCTCAGATTTCCCTTTCTGAACTTTCTCTCTTCAGCACTGGCCTCTCCTTTCCTCTGCACATTCCTAGGACTGCCCAACCCCAATCTCCTAACTAAATCTTAGTGCTCTCCCAACCAAAGAATTTTTCCCCAAATTCCAACCAATTGCTATCTCCACTCTTTGCTCAGCCAGCTCACTTTCAGATGAGTTATAGACTACCTTACACACACGCAAAGTTACCTACTCCTTAGAGATACTGCAAGTCCTTTCATTGTGTAAAGGTATACAGCTATGTAAGCTGTTACGTCATATGCCATTATAATTGCTGTACATTTTTACTAATCCTTTTAGCAGTCTTGTCTTTCTAACTTTAACTGGTAGAATCTTTAACATCAGAAAATGCAGTGCTTAGTGCATCGTCATCTAACTGGATGCCAACAGGTAGTTACTGGAAGCCTACAATAATTCCAGCTTTATTGTGGTTTAATCAAGAAGTGAAACTTGTGGTGAAAATCAGTTTATGATTTGCACAGTCTAGCTGTTTTCCATGACTAGATTTTAATTAGAGATATAAATAAATATTTGAAGAAGAGAATAGTTTTCCATTCTAATTCTTCATAAACCTTTGTTCAATGAGGTATGTAAGTGGTGGTACCAGAACAATGAAGCCATAATTTCAAAACTGTAAAAAGAAATTTTAAAAGGATGAAAACTGCCCTCCAAAATGTATCTTCAGGTCAGTTCCAATTAGAAGAAACTAAGATTGTTTACTACTATTAAAAGAGTAGCAAATAGGGTAATAATGGATATATATTAGCAGTGCAACGAAGCTTTATTCTTGCTTTAGATGTTATTTGTGAATTATTTTTTATATGGTCCATAAACCACTGAACCATCTAGTAAATTACAGCAATATTTATCTTATATATGGACCTATGTGAAGGGTTAAAAATGGCTAGCTTGTTTGATCACTTAAAGAAAAAAAAGACAGAAGATATCTACATAATTCAGTCTTGAATTATATGCAATATTCATACCTATAACTACAACCTGAGTTAAAAGTTAAACACAAATACCTTATTTTATATTTATTGCCAATGTAAAAATGACTGATTAGAAGGAAAGTCACAGGAACAATAGTTTTGTGCAATTTTTTAAGAAGATACTTCAGCAAAGTTCCACAAATCTAGGCCTTAAAGCTGATTCTTATCTGTGTATATAAGATGCTGCTACGTATTTTAAAAATATTTAAAAAAATATTTACAATCAGAAATCACTACAAGGTAAGTATTCTGGTAAAAGTAAAAGTTGAATACCAACTTATGCATCACTTCAGAAAGAGAAACCTCTGAACTTCACAACCGGTAATAAATATGATAAACCAAAAAGCTCTCCTCAGTATTTTCTCATATCAGTTCTATATTTTCTGTATCCCCACCAAGAACGTACTGTTACAATTCAATTCTGTGACATTTGCGGTTAAGATAATCACAGCCTGGGTGTCCTGACACCACCACAGTTAGGATTCCCTGAAGCTGGAAGTTATCAAGCTATGAATAACAAGGAGACCTATCATAACTGTATACTGTGCAAACTCCATTCCAAAAGGAAGGATTCATCTGACTGCCATCACATTCTTTTTTAATTCTATCTCCTTCAAAAGTCAGTATGGTGATACTCCATTGTCCTAGTGGAAAAAAAGCCTGGGTGGCTTTACCTTTTAAGATTTTTACTGACTGAGCTAAGGTATTCCAGTCTTTGTTTTCCTTAAAATAAGCTATATAGAAAACATTTGCTGTAGCAAAGGAAGATGTCATTTAGTTGTCAACTATTTGATACTTTGGTTGTTTTGGGGTTGTTTTTAATAGTATCTACTGCATCCCATTCAAATTTTCCTGTAAATTTAAATCAGCTCAATATGATCTGGATGAATAGCAGGAAACAAAGACTTGAATGATGTTTAAGGGATCTCTTTGAAAATTGTTAGGAAAAATTTATTGTTGTCTTTTCAATATGATTTTAATAACCCATACCAGTTACCAAAACCAAAAGGACATTCTTATAGTAGGGCAGACAAAGGATTCGTAATTATGGATTTTAATCTTAAATTTACACTTTAGAACCTGCAAAGATACATCCAAACTAAATTGCCATACTCCTCATCTCTCTTTTGCTTTTACTACCTTGTTAGATGAATTTATTCTGTACGCATGTTGCAATGCTGTTCAGATATCAATTTTTTAAGGAAGATTTGCACAAACAGTAGCACTTTGATTGTATCTTTTGCATGCAGTAAAAGTCAACTTCGATCTAATAGATATTTCTGAGAACAGGGAATGAAGGATAAGGATTTAACCATGAGAACATTTAGCACCTTCAGATCTGTGGAATTTTTTCCACAGGACCTTCCAATCTCATTTTGGCTGTTGCTGATGGGCATTAAAACCTAACATCTGAAGTTGAGAGTCTGGACACAGATATTTTTATCTTCTTACTGTCTTAAATTCTAAAAGTTCCAGAAGATGTTCTAAAGCAATTTTGAAATGGATCAGGGAGCAATGAGCAGCACAATGATAGTTTCTTAGCAGGTATGTGATCACCTGAGGGCAAGTTGGACAAAACAGAGGTTGGGTTTTTTTAAGTTGCATTCATGACCCATTGCCAAACCTGCGTGGTGCATATTGCAACAGGCCAGACTGGAGATGAGGAAGGCATGGATCCCTATAGTCATATTTTCATCTAAAAGAACAAAAAAGTTTCCTATGTGAGAGAAAAGGGAATATAATTTATTAAGCTGTTTGTATTTGAATTTGAGGCCTATGCACAATCTTCATAATTGGAAGCAAAGTCCTTGCAATTAATTTTCGCTTTTTTCCTTTCAGCAGGTGCACTGTAAAAGTGCTGTGGACAACTGTCTATCAACTAGGAAGCAGGAACCAGTGCATGGATAAACATAAAGGGGGCAGGTTTAAAGGATGGCTTACAGCATCTGTAATTTGCACATTTTCACGTTTCATGTGGTTGTGATACCTCAACACATTTCTTCAAACAATCTCACCAAAGAAATACAAAATCGCTAGCATTTTAGGTGGTAAATTTCTATATATCATTAAGGACTTGCTCAGGTTTGGATTTGAAAAGCCCTAGGCACTCACATTTGTAAGAAGATAGAGGAAAAAGAGACACAGAAGCAAAATCTTCCATTAAACAAAGCCAGTTCAATTTGAGAGAGATTAGTTATGCTTAGTTTGAACAGAAGTGGGTTGGATCATTCAAGGAATCAGAATTATGCAGAGAATCCTGACTTTCATATGCAGATCAAGATGACATTCTTTCATTAAAAAAAAAAAAAAACAAACTGCTGTTGTACTTGTTGTATAGCAAGACTTAAAACTGTGTGATTAAATAAAACTGCAGTTAAAGCATTGTGAAAATAAGTTATTCTATAATTAGAAAATGTGAGACTATGGATGTTAGCAGCAATAAGTAAAGATTAACTGCATTGTTTACCGACTAAACTTAGAGCTAATGCCTAATTTAAACTGCTTTTCCTTTATTCTAAATACAAAGCTTCATAAAGGTCTGACCTGAAGCATCATTTAAAAACCAGCAAATTATTTATTTTTTCAGAGCCAAAACAAATACATGCCTATGCCTGGGGACCATGAGTAGTTCCGGCTTTCTGGAACAGAAACCTCAGGTATGTATCTTTTCTGTTACTAACGGTCAGAAACAATAAATTAGCAAGGAGAAACTAAAAATAAAAAAACAGTATGGATCCGAAAGCGAAAGTTGGTATTGCACATAAAATACCCAGAATATTTATAAAAACATTTCTATTTGCATCATACTCTGTCGAGTGAAACACAGATTACCTTTTATCCTTGATTGCTTTCTTTATAATACACAACAGATAAGCCTTTTGAATACCACAAATTTTTTTCATTGCTATCATTCTGAATTCAGACTGTGGAATGGATCAGAGAACACAGCGATATAAAACCAGCAAATGTACCGGCAAAAAACCGCAACTGGCATAAATCACTTCAGTCCCCACTTCTTGTCAGAATGGTGATCATGGGTTGACAAGATACAAGTCAAACTGGAAATAGCTGTAATCACAATTTGACAAGGGTTAACGTAATGAAAACCACTTCTTTGTGTATCTACTGCAGGCATCCAGCCCTTGGAAGCCGTAAGGGCCATGCCTTTTGTATTGTAAAGGGGCATATACAGAGCCTTTTGCTGAACTAGGAAAACTCGGCTGAGCCACAGAATATATGGGATAGCCCAATATACTGAAACAGATGACAAGTTGATCACCTTTGCACTTCAAGTTAAGATGATTTAAAAAAATAAAAGAATGCAAAGCAATTGACAAATGAGATTAATCCATATGAGCATTGAGAAGGAAGTTGAGGATGTTAAGGCAGGAATTTACTTTCTCTGTGTTTGTGTATAGGAAAGGATGCATAACATGAGCTTGCCTGGTGCCATACACCTTTATGCTCGTTTTGGATCACTCCAGTGAAAAAACCCAATGTACTCATGTCCTCCTCACCACAAGGTGGCACATATGTACTCCCTCTGATTTTTAACTGCCTCTTACCGTTCACCTCATTCTTAAGAGGTAACTGATCCATTTCTACAGAGAGAAAGGAGTAGGGGTGAGATAAAAGCAGGGAATGATAAACTACTTTATATTATCAAGTACAGACAACTAAAAGTAAGTAAACTATTCTTAATATGTGGATTAATTGCAAACTTTCCTCGTTACTAAAGTGTCTGAGGTGTATACACATCAACAGTGTGAGAATTAAACAGTTATCCTGGAGCTATTGAAATTTTAGCTTCAGTATGTTTTATAAATTCTATTCAGTTTCTGGTAATTGTATTTAAGGGTGAAATGGAACATGGACTTTGGATAGCAGACTGGCGCCCAAGGTGGAAATAAGCATACAGAAGCAGAAAACCAGGCATATCTACCAATTATTTTGATTCTCTCTATTTTAAGCCTGCTGGCCACCCATTGGTTGGTATGCAGTATAAAGAGTTTTCTTGCATTGCTGCCACTTTTCATTCTCGTGTTGTGAGTTTCAAGAACTAATGTATGCTATGGAAGGCTGTTCCCTAGTAGCAATTTTTCTTTCATGCTGATGAAGGTTGTGCTTGAATATCAGACTTTGAAACATCCAAATATACATTCTTCACCTAGTGGTTGATCAAATAAAAAAATCTCAGTGTGGTTGTTTCTCTTTTCAAGTCCACAACATAAAATTATACCACATGATGTATAATGGCCACAGCACACCCTTCTCCACAGTACATAATGGACCCACATGCTTCATACATCCATCAGAAAGGCACTAAGCAGACTATGAATCCGCCAAGCTGCAGAGGAGATTTGAAAGCAAACGGAGATAAGCACATAAGTACAAAAGAGAGAAGGAGGATTTTTTTAAGGACAGAAAAATACCTAAATCAAAGCACAGAAACACTAGCTAGCATGCAAAGTTCTATCCACACACCACAAAATATATGTTTTTAGAAAGGAGATTCTCAGAGATTTAAAGTATAAACTATGTACATAGCTCCCTCTGATGACCATTGGACACGATACAATGCAAGTCTCCTTTTATTTTTGTTCGTGCATTCAACTGACAGCTGACTGGTTAAATTCTAATTGCTTCCAAGTGAGGTCAGCAAAGGTATTTATCGAAAAGGGCTGAACAACAGGCTCAACACACACATGCACGCATAAGCACATACACACCATCTCTCCAGCGTGTTGATTTATGGAAACAATTACAATTCTGGTGGAGTCTTTCTGAGTTGAGAAAGTTTGTAGCTACAGTAGTGTCTCATGTTGCAAAAAGCAGACAACAGAAATGGAGTACTTGGGTATCCAGCTGTTATCAACAGGAACAAGTAAGTTATCTGTACTTTATGAGAATATTCAACAGTTTCTAATAGCTAATAACTTTTATCTTCATTTATATATACTAGAGACTAAAAAGGCATTAAGAAAACTATTTCTATTAATAAATTGAAAAGGATAGGAAAAAAAATACAGGGCTAAGACAATGAGGTATATATTGAAATTTGAACTAGAGAAAAGTAACCTGATAGATTGTGTTAATAGTGAATATACGAGTATGAAGTAATCAGCAGCATTTTACCATGCATGAGAAAGTAGTTTGAATAAATCAATAGCGGATTTTTTGAAGGAATTAAAACCGAGGAGAGTGCTATGTTTACAACCAGTTTAAATGTCTGTTTATGTAAAAAGCTGTGTGAGAGATATCTATTGTATATACAGATGTATATATTTTTTGTATATATTTTTAAAAATCAACTTAGCATGTCCTAGATTTATGTATAGTGCTTAGTAGCATAAAGTATCCTTGCACGTTTGTAACAATTGAGCATAAAGACTTATAAATGCACCTTTTCTCACAGATCTTTTACTTTCAGTGCAAGCAGCAAATTCAAGTAGTACAGAAGGTCACGACAACAAAGGTTTTTATAACTTGTGTCTTTAAGGATATTCTGACTGAAGAGATATTTAAGAAGCTCTTCTATTTCGCCATTATCTATTAAGGAATAACGATCAGAATTCTAGAAGAGGGAACAATCTCATTTAAATGAATCTGTAACTCGTAAAGACCGAAGGCAGGTCGGTGACCTAAGAGCAACAGTCTCCTTGAGATTTAATTTTCATTATGTTGTTCATGAACACCCAGAACACTGCACTATAATGCACAAATGGATACTGACATGGATCCTGCCAATTTTGCTCTACAGATCATACTTTTACATTATCTTTCTAATGGGCACTATATCTTTAGCTTGCAATGACATGACTCCAGAGCAAATGGCTACAAATGTGAACTGTTCCAGCCCTGAGCGACATACCAGAAGCTATGATTATATGGAAGGGGGGGATGTAAGAGTGAGAAGACTTTTCTGTCGAACTCAGTGGTATATGAGGATTGATAAGCGAGGCAAAGTAAAAGGGACAAGAGAAGCAAACAACAACTACAGTAAGTAATATTTTTGCTTTTTCTAATTCTAAGTTTTAGAAATTTACACATAATTGTTTCCTATCCCTTGATTTATTGTAATTTCAAAATAATTTTGTATAGTGTACTGACCATTGTATAAGACAAGCTTTCCAATTAATCCTACAGCACGACATTTGTTATTGATTTTGAAATGCGTCATTTTAAATACTACATTGTAGATCTGCTAATGTATTAGTTACAGCTGGTAACTATTAGCAAACAGAGAGCCTATTTTAACAAGTGAATTAAGGTTGTAAGTATGAAAATGTAAAACCACAAACTCTGCTCATAAAATACTTATGAAACATTAAACAGAATTTATATAGTCCACAAACTACCTAGAAGTTTGGTGTGTTTGGGTTAACAATTAAAACATATGCAATACTAGAAAGTTCAATGGAAAGAATTATGTAAACTCTTGCAAAATCTTTTAGATATTTTGCCAAGCCAGGAACAAAATCTATTCTAGTTTCTGCAGTTCATTATTACAACGATCATGATGCTGAAAAAAAATATTCTCCCCCCTTTCCTCCAAAAACATGACTCATCTAGAGAGAATGGACACATAATATTTTGCAAAGCTGTACCAAATGCAATTTTTGAACTGGCAAAAGAATTGTTGCACTAATTTGTATTTTCCACACAAATATCTACGTATCTTCAATTTTCAACTGAAGGCATCAATTTTACAATCACTATTTTTGTCACTTTGGGTCTCATGTTATTAAAAATATATTGTTTATTTAAAGAAACGTGATATCTATTTGAAAAGACATTATTTTATTAAGATACAACAAGAAAATACATAGGATTATATTGTGTATTTCAGAAAAAGTATAAGGCAAAGGGCAAGACATGCTGGTGTAGTGTTTATAGTCAACTGAAAGGACAAATACATCTTCAAGGATGCTATTAAATACAGTTTTAATGTAGGTTGTGTGTATTATTGTGCTTTTTATAACAGCAGCAAAAGAAATCAATAAATCACACTTCAAGAATTGTTAGGATGATTCAGCTTTCCACTGAAGTTTACTGCTTATTTTCTGTAAGAACAGCACTTCTGCATGCTAAGTGCCTGGCTAGCAGGCTTCATAATTTATTTCTTTACTTCATGACTACATTAAGTGCTTGGCAACTTGCGCGGCTAAAACTTCATTGACTAACGTTACTGTTTCTTTTAAAATTTGTTTCCATATGTCTCCTTTCTTCCTACACTATGACATAGTGAATAATCATGCTCCTCTGAAAGACAACACATGGCCAGCAGCCAGATAAATTATTTGGTCCATATTCAAGAAAACTCCCATTGAGTTTCAGGACGACATTGATACAATAGAGATCCATAGGGCTAGTTTAGAAATGAAAAGTTGCTCCCATAAAAACCACTGGAAAAAAAAACTGTTACTGACTGTTGAAATAGTTTCTTCTAAATTTTTCCAGATAAGTGAATATCCACAGTACCCATTTTTTTCTGTTATTATTTACAAACATTAAAGAGATTATGACAGCATATAGAGCTGAATAAATACATACTTTTGCTTTTTTTTTTTAAGTTCAATGATACCCAAGTAAAAACTTTGTTAGTAATTTAGCATTATTTCAAGTTTAAGTAAAAGGTCTCAGTTCTCTGCAGGATCTCATGCTGCTGAAGCACACTAATGACATCTCGAAACTTTCTGTAGTAAAACCATTAGAGAATATCAGAACATCTTGGGCAACGCATTTTCTTGTAGTTTTCTGAACACCCTATGAATATTTAGCAATGGTAACGATTAAAAATTATAGAAAGGCAATTGTTAAATCCTTAGATTTATGTTGCAGTAAAAAAAAATGCAATGACTATCAAGAGGAAAAAAAGAATCAATATGTGAATGGTTTATCTGGTAACTGGTGTGTACTATGATGAAATGTCTCCACTAAATTTAACTAAAGTATGTGGGAAGTCTCCCACCATCTTAAGTCTCTTGCTGTAATTATCCATTGCATACTATGAAATCATATCGTTACTGGACAAATAGAATAGGGAAATATAGATAAAGAGGACTGAAAAAAATGTGAATGCTGATAAATTGGATTTTCTAGGAAACCCTAAAAACTATTATTGTGAAAAAATTTGTCATACCCTCAGAATATGCTAGAAGCATTTTTCAAGATGTGTGTATGGTTCTCTACTAAAACGCCCATAAAGAAAATAATTATATGAACAAAAAAACCCCCAAACATTGACAAAAAAAACAAACAAAAAAACCCAAACAAACACCACACCCTACCAGGAATATTAAACTTCTCCTAAGCGAAATTTCTAACATTAGAGGACTAACTAGGTTATTTTTATACAGAGCCTCCAAAAAGCATCACTTTAAAATCATACCCATTTCAAAGATGCATTAATCTGGATATTCAGATAGACTTTTTCCATGATTTCAAGTTCTGGAAGATACTAAAAGGTAAATCAGACCTGCTTCTCAGGATGGAATCCCAGAACAGTTGCAGTCAAATTAATCAGTGGGTATTAAAAGTGCTGCTCTGAGAAGAATCTTCTTATTTTGACCTAATTTTCCACTTACATAATAAAGAGAAGGAGTTCTTTTCCCTTTTGAATGGCTAACATGTGCTACTAAAATGAAAACAAGAAAAAAAAAATAATATTTTTAACTATCATAACTTAGCTTCATAAAGGAAGCTGTATTGACAGTTTTGCAGACAGTCAACTACTTGTTATCAGTCCATGAATTGTGAAGCATGAATAATGTGAAGAGAAATCTTCACATTGAGAAATGTCTGTAGAATAACATCCTAACTTTGGCAAGTGCCAAAACTCACAGACCTTCTCTCACCAGTCAGGACTATAAATGTAAGAATTGCAAAATGATGAGGAATTAGGGTCTTTGTATTTCAAAATTCTCTAGTAAATTACAGAATAAAATATATATACACACCCTATGAAAGTAGCGGCAAAAATAATGAAAAGTGTTAAAATTTCTCCAAGATTTTAGTTCCAAAAGCCACGGTGTAAAATGTATGTGGATTGAAATTCCACAACAAAATTAAATACTGAACCAAATCCATACTCAACAACTGTAATTAATCTGTATTTATCATTCACTTGATTAAAAGCACATTAGAAGTTAACTGCATAGCTCATGAATTACTTATGTACTGTTTTAGTGAAAGAAAACTGTTGAATCCTGTTTACAACAGTGATATCCTTGTTAGGTGCCTGAAGAGTTTTATTCTGTGCACATTTCAGAAAGCAGTAGAGCCTTCTGGTGGACATAAAGGTGATAACTCAAGAGTAAACTAAGCAAATCAGAAGACAGTGATCTAAGCAGAGGAAATTACTTTGCACCTGACAGCTTTTCTCTCATTCTGAAAGCTAAATGGCAGAGTGAGAACCAAGAGTCACATACTGAAAAACTAAACAATTAGGAAGCAGACAGGAGATGAGGTCACCCAGAAAAATCTATCATTATTCATAAAAAGTTTCTCTTTGACAATCACTTATTATACCTTGTTCAAGCCTAAACTATATGCTTTTTATTAAAACCTAAATTTTGTATTGTGTTCATGTAACAAGATACACAGACTTCTTGAATTAATGATTGTAAAAAGTGAGATTGAGCAAATCTTAGAGCTAATATGGCAATTTGTTAACTTTATCTGTGATAGAAAATAAATCTCTCCTTATTCCTTTCATTTCAGTTTGTGTTTATGATTTTTGCCAGATTTTATTTGATTTTGTTCAAGAAAAAAGGCAGCAAAAATCAGAGTTTATTTTGACTCTATCCAAGAGGATTTACAACTACGACTGGATGATGCTTTAGGACTTTCCACGCTCTGTTGCCTTTGGAATCTCATTTTAAAGACTTCAAAGGGTCTCTTAGTTACTAGAAAAGCCTTCCCGGAACCTGAGTCCTAAGATGTCTGATCCTATCATATTCCACGTGTGCTCTAAACCCAGAAAGTGCCTATTTCCTCCTCTTTTCAGTGGATAAAGCCAACAACAACAACAAAAAACACAAAACAGTGAAAAAATCCCCCAACCATTTCAATAATAATAAGAGACAATCTAGTGAGATCTTGGCACAAAATGGCTGAAATCCTGATTAAAATTTTTATATTGGAAAACTACTCATATTTTGATCGAAAACCAACAAGTCAGTTTTGAGCAATATTACATGAACTCTAACTCAGTTTGTTCAAAGGTAAACCCTAACTGATGACAAAATACACTTTATATACATTTTAGTGGTTAAATATTCAAACTTGCTTAGAAATCAGTATTATTTCCTATAGCATTTTATATATGCCTCTTAGGGTAAAACAAATGTTGACTATGTATGCTGTGCCCCTATATAAATAGACGAATAAGAAAATCCAGTATCTGAAAATCAGATCTTTCAGGGCAGGTACCAGATTCAGTTAAGGGTTATGTGTGTTCCAACCAAACAGAAAGTCTGCATTGCAATGACACTCTTAAGTTTTCAAGAGGTTGTTGGTTTGACAAATACTTTGGCATCAGGAGAAGACAAACATTCACTAATGTGAAAGTGCTTTTGCTTCACATTAGTACTCTGCTATCTTTTCAAGTACAACAAGAGAGAGATTTAGTTCAAATGGCAATATATGCGTATCCTCTCAAAACAGCCTAAAGTGCCAAAGAAAACTTTATCTCCTACAGTGATTAATCAGAACTAAATAGGGCAGATTTCCCTGCTCCCTCACTAGCTCTTTGTCTAGCACCGGTGGTAGATACCACCTCTCAGGTTTCAACCAGCAAAAGAGACTATACCTTAGCCTATACCTTATCACAGACCCCAGCTTTTGCACCCTCAACTGCTGATGAAGATGGGTTTTAGCAAAGATGCAGGTAACAGAAACAGCTGAGTTATGCCTGTTGTCTTACAGCTTCTATTCGCTTTTTCGATAGGAGCACCCTTTGGGGGAAGTGAGGAGAAGAAAGGAGGGAATAAAGTCTTGACCCACTGCAGCAAGATTCCTCATATCTCACGTATCAATGTCCAGATCAGTTCTCAACTGACACAATATGACAGGGGTGCCACAATACACAGTTAAAACTGTTCTTCACTTCCGAATTTACCTCCTGACTCTTCATCACCTTGTCTATTCCATGGTATTTACCAGCTGATAGTTATTTGTAAAGTCACAACAGTAGCAGTTTATACTCACTTCCTTCTCACTCTGAACACAAAATGATTCCATAAACTCTGTGAGGGGAGAGTCAAACCTCTGGGCTCAGGCACAGGCAGCAACTTCACAAGCTAACATATGACAACAGGGCTATGTCTGCCTGAGTGTGCTTCAGAACTGGGGTATGAACTAAAATCAGTAAGAGCAGTGAAAAAAAAATAATCATCATCTAAGCTGAATCTATACACTTTGTGCTTAAACTGATTCAGCTGACCTTGATACACCTTTGTAATTCAGCTGTGACTTGGCAGTTTTTCTGAATCTCTAAGTATTGAGATTTATCAGAAATGAGATGTGTTAAATTTTTATGGAACCATTAATCAAATTTCGCATCCAACTGGAGAAGTAGTTACAGGATACATACAAAAAGATGAACTGCAGACCTTCCTCCCTCACAGCTTTCCACCAAGCCCCCCACCTTGTTTACAATTTCTGAATGTACAAAAAAAAAAAAAAAAAGTATTGTATCATAAAGTATATTATTGCTCCACCATGAAGAAAATGTGCTGAAGTGGCTTTGACCTGAGACTTGAGAGAATTGAGGCTAATCCAAACTTTTCAGCAATTTGCTAACAGACTTTGGGAAAATTCTTCAAACTGTGCCTCTATGAAAAAAGAACTATTTGCTTCTGTGTAAGAAGCTTTAAAAATTATGAGTGAAAAAACTTCCAAACCTAGAAAAGAATTATATTTTAATGTTATAGATATTAGTTACTTTTATTATAAATTATTAATTGCCCAATAGAATATTAACTAAAATAACTGAAGTTAGTAGCTAGACAGAAAAACACGGAATGAAATGTAAGAAAGCAATTTTCCATAAAGGCAAATACAATTTGGAAGAAAATTTTATTTCCTTATACAGTCAGTCTTGCAAAACAAAACTAAAATCCAGATATCTCCCTGCACAGCTTCCAGCTTTCTGTATTGTTTCAGTATCTGAAAGTGATTGTTTTAGAATTTTAGGGTCCGGGAGTACAGAAGAAAGCTGGTTTCCCCTCTGTCTTCCTTAAAGCTCAGGAAGACCAAGACATCCTAAAGCATATAATTAGAGTATTTCACACTACGACATGTATCAATTAGTAGTATATTTTGGAACACTTTCCTCATCAAAACAGAGTAAGTTTAGGCTGTTACTCTTCTTGGGTGGCACACTGCTTTCATTGCATAATTGACTGTCTATGACTATATTTGGCAACTGTATTTCAATTGTCTTTTTTGACCTTTGACATGATTTTTTAATTTTAAATTCTGGATATGAGCTGATGGAAAGGTCAGGTTAGCCTTTTGGTGTGTGGAATTCAGAAACATTATTAAGAAAAAGTTCACAGTGAAAATTCCTATGGCAATAATGTAACAGAGGTTAACAATCATAGCACTGAATTGTCACACTTTAAAACTTTCATAACACATGACATCATTTATACAAATGGAAAAAATTCTTTGTAACAATTGGTGCTGAAAAGTTGGAAGTGGATATTCACAGATGTGGCCCACAACTTCATGAAAACACACCAAAAAAGCAATAAAAATGCAAATGCAATCAATACGTTCTCTTGACTATTATTTAGCTTTTGAAACAAAGAACAAAATGAGGATTAAATTATAATGGGATTTTTTTTTTTTTTACAGTATTCACACACTGCCTATGACATGAATCTAGTACCTGCCCAGTTTATCAACAGTAGACTACAATATCTAAACGGGCTAAATCAAACAATCAGACAGGTAAAGCCCAATAAACATCAGCAAAATTATGTCAATTGATTCCAACAGAGCATTTGCTCTTTTAAAGTTACATTGGGAATCTGACCATTCAAAACCAGGATAAAATTATTAAAACCACTAGATATTCTGTTAAAAATACTGACATTTTCCTTCAGTATTGAATCTTTCAAAATTAAGCACAGTCAGAACATTGATGGACCAATGCAAAACTGTAAACGAGACCACGGAAAACATGACCATTTCATAGCATTTATAACCGCAATAATTTCAACAGGCAGTAAGAAACACCACTTATCTCCATCACTTCAGTCAAAACACTTTTTGAATACTCACATTAACTATGGGTTTTTTTGAAGGAGTTTTCTAGTGTTAGTACTTCAACCTTTAATAGCATAAATGCCTTGCCTTACTTCCATTTCTGGAAAGCTGCCTTGCTTGCTTTTAAATGTGTTAGTAGACACTGGGAGGTGGTATAGACTATAAAAAGCAGCTGAGCAGACTTGTTCTTGGTCATTTTGATACCTTGGAATTTTGATATTTGCCTAACTACAAGGTAATGTATATCAAAACAGAAAAAAACCCCACCTGCTAACAAGAAGCATATTTTCATCACTAACCTGAGCTAATTTTCTAAGTTTTTATTATGACTTTTAAATGTCATGTGGGATTTGATATTTCAATCAGAAGTAGCTGTTTACAAAAACAAACAAAACAGTAAATAGAAAACTTTATGATTCTTAAAGACAGAAATTATAATAGATGAACATACACACTATTTAGAGATCTAGAGCTGAACATATTAGGGGAAAAAAATAACCATATCACAATCTACATCAAATTTTGAAAAGGTTGCACATGAATCTGTGCTGAAGTCCCAGAGTTGCTCAGGTGAACTGGTACCATAGTCCAGTGGGCTGTTTGTATGCAGAGCCGTAAGGTATGTAGTGGCAAATGTGAAGTTTTAGATGTTTGTCAGGTGTGTGGAAGTGTTCACTAAAAGAAATTTCTGGCTTCTTGTATAACACATGCACAACATTGCATTAGGATGATAGATTTGCCCTTTGAGCGGTCTACATGAATTCTAAGGGTGGCAATGTTCAGGCTCTCTAGCTAGTCAGTGAGCAGACGGATTTGGGAGAAAATGTAGATCTAGGTAAGTTAAGAGAAGGCGGCAGTGCGGAGTGGAAAATAGACCAATTCCATACAGCGCTTTTGTAGCTTCTGAAGTGAAAACTGTGCGAAAACAAGAGTAGTACTCCCTGACAGAAACTCGGAAGTAAAAGTGAAAGGATAACTGAATATTAGAGAGGTCAGCCAGTACCAGTACAATCGGAAAGTACAACTTTCACCAGCAAAACAACTTCGATTCTATCATGCTGATTTATTTCCTTTGGAATAGCCTATGCAGCTTAGGGACTGCACATAATGTGCAAGAGGATACAGAGAAAATTATTGGTGAGATTTTACAAGGATTTAGGGAACTAGCTATGTAAACCCAGCACATAATGTTTCAAATAATGAGATTTGCTCATTAGGGCCATCTTGCAACAAGAGACAGACTTGCACTGTAGGAAAGGTCAGTACAAGATCTTTCTCAGCAGCAGTCCTTTACGTTTGCTTATGTGGGGAAACTGCACTTGAGAAGCCTTTAAGTCATCACAGCCATATCATCTTCCAGTGCTGCAGCAACCAAACTATAATACTACCTTAACATAAGGACAGGGACAAACACTTGTGCCCAAAGTGGGATTCATCCCAGCTGAACTCCTCACCCAGCACTGTTGCTTGTATTAATTTAGCACCTTCTTACCAACATCACACTATTACACAGTACAAAAAGAAATCTCGGCCATGTACTAAGCACATCTCTTGACAACATACGAACTGCAGACATGACAAGCACTCAAACAGTATTCTGCCTACAATAATAAAAAAAATAAAACCTAAATTGGATACAACTTCAAGAAGCTATTTTCAAATTAACTGGCAACAAAAAGCTATTCTTCTAATTAAAGCAAGTTCCATTCTTCTACCTAAATCTTTTACATTTTTTACTGAGGATGAGAACTTGGTCAATATTTCCAGCAAAGACTGAAAACCAAAGCCAAATAAAAAAGCAGATAATTTCCTGGGCAAGCAAGTTCTTTTTTAGAGCACTCTAAAACACTATATACAACTCAGGAAAAAAATAAGAAGGAAACTTTCTTACGCCCTATGTCCCACTTATGATTCCAAAAAGACCATTCACCCTTTCAGAAAACAAATACTACCACCTACCTCATCAGGTGAGAGACAAGAAGCATGGAGAAAACAACAGCGAGAAACACATGGAGAACCTCTTCCCTGAAAGGTACCCTCCCTTCTCATGCTGGCCAACTGCAAGGGGCTGGCTGTGCCCTCCTTCCTCCCACTAACTAATGTAAGCAACTACACAGGTGTTTTGAGCCTCTCTTTTACACCCTGCCACCCCTGCAGTACGAGCAGTATGGTTTAGGGTACTGAGCATTCTGTCTGAGCATGTTTCAGCAGTCAGGAAGAAAGTTTTCTTACTGAGGCTGTAAAAGACAAATAGTCTGGCATATTCTCCTACCTTACTAATTGTGCGACAGCCATATATTTGGGTGAATTGGTATTAGAGATTGTAGTTAATACTTATTAGTTCAAAGAAAACAAAATATTACATGAATTTTGAGACTAGACACAGGAGATTCTGCTCAAATTGTAGAGTCCTAGGCCACTTATACTTCTTTGTCCCTTTAAATTCCTCTTAAATTGACCAATAAAAATAATACGGCTATTAATGGAACCATTATTTTAAATGATTATGCACCAATTTCAGGCAGAATGTTTAGTTTAGCAAACTGGTGCTCAGGTACTTGATTATAAATACAAAATAGAATTAATTAATATGCCTTCAATTCTGACTGCACCTTTGTGCGACTTGGGAAATTCAGTCTATATTACTGAACATAACTGTCATGCAACAAAATTAAAGAAAAAGAAAAAGATTACCCCATCTTTCTAGGAAACTGTTACCACATTCTTCAAGGAAATCATGCTCTGTTAATTTTTTCAGCTAAGTAATCCAGTGTTTTGAATTTGAATTAATCTATTTTAATCATATTGTTCTGGGACACATTCTGAATGATTTAATGAGAATTTCTGAAAAGGCACTTTCATCCAGAGGGAACGCTGGAAGCAAAACCAGTCTAAACCAAAATCATAAAACTACCATTAGACCAAACTAGACCAAAAGCAGAATTTTTCAGGTGATTCTTAACATATGAGACATAAGCCTCCGATTTAGTAAGGTGGTGAACAGCCCAGCTTTGATCTAACCAGATTATTTAAGAGAATGTGATGAGTTCCAATGGCTATACCATTTAAGCAGAAAATAATCCAGTGCTAGACAGTATATTTATCATAATTATTGCGAGAAATTATTGGAAAAAATATTTAGAACTGTTTAACATTTGGAATGTGATAAATACCCATCTTTGCCAAAATAACACTAGATACTAATCCCACTTTTTCTTATGTAACAAATTATTAATAAAACCATGTAATTATTCTGTACAGTGTCTTTTTCAGATAGGATCTGTAGACACCCCAGAGACAATTTTCTAGAAGTGCTGACAAGTACTCAAAGGACATTTAAAGTTACATTTCCAAAAGCAATACTTGGGCCTAAACCCCATAGCATACCTATGGTACTTACATTTCTAAATATCTTCAGATGATATTTTCAAAAATGTGCAAGTAATGATTGTTATGCAACTGTGTGAGACAAAATAAATATAGAACCTGTATTTCCTGACTTTCTCCTGATCACTTGCAAGTGATCATCTTGTATCTGTAAGATACATACATATTTTTTCCTTCTAGGGCTAAATTAAAATTTATTCCTGCCGTTACAAAAGGAAAATTTTCCCTTTCTCCCTCTGCACTATTTTGTTCACTTTTTTTCTGTCTGTGATACCATTTTCTTTGGGGTATCCTTATCCATATATGCCAAAACTCAACAAACACTAGCTTTGTACAAATTGCACATGAAAGTAATCATGTTTATTTCCCCAGACAATTAATTATCTGAATTCCAAAACTACAATGTAGGTGATCACCCCTTTGTAAGCGATGCAGGAAATACAGGTTAGTTCTGCCTGTATACAGCACTGTAAATATTGAAGCTTTTGGAACACAACTTGTTATACTGTCTTCTTGTTCATACTTCATCCAGGCAGTTATGGGTGCTTTCAGTTGAACTCAGCTTAGTGAAGCAGAATTGCTAGTTATAACTCCCATTTCATGAGTTTTCTTATTTCTGGCTCCAGACCCATCACAGTGGGGTGGGTTTTTTCTTTGTTTTAAACAGTTATCAGGCAGCTGCATCCCAAACTAGCTTCTGTTAGTGGATCCCTAAAGAATTATATATACATCATCTATTGTAATCATATGTGCTGCAGTTTACCTCACAGGTGGTATTGTACAAAAAGTCTGAGTGTGCCTGGTCAGACCAGGTCACATTAATTTAATTGGTATAGGTTTCTACACAAAAAAAAATAATATTTCCTTCTCTGCATGCTTGGGATTTGATTGAAATACCTTCTCAACAACAGAGACATGTAATTAACCCGAGAAAGTTGAGAAGTACAACATTAGCTCACTTTTCAACATGCAGTCAAAATACGGCTGTTCTATTCAGATTGACTTACTGATGAACTATAGAGAACTATCATTAATAGCCTAAAGAGTTGCTGTTGAAAGTAAAAAATACTGCACAGCTGTGGAGGAGTTAAGTTACTGACTAGTAGAAAAGCTATCTAACCCTGTGATTCATTAGGAAAAGTTTGCTCAAGAGCTGAAAGACACACATTAGGAAAGAGACAAATACATGCCATTTGTAAAAGCCTGTCTATACTGAAATCAGTAAGAGTTTTGTTACTGATGCCTGTCCAGGGCTTGAGGAGATAATTTTAAAAGATGCCTAATAATGACTATTGCTTCTGCAAATCCATGTGCTCTTACTTTAAGATATGGTTTCCTAACACTGGTAATACAGACTTGCCATAAAGAAAAACTAAATTCCTGTTCCACCATTAGTCTCTTCCTGACTTTCAAGTCAAAGTGACTTATCTGTATCTTACCAATATCTATCTAGGGGTAATGTTGTTATCTCTATTTATTCTACTCAAGATATGGGGTAAAGAGCACAATACACCAAAATATACCCAATTTGAAATAATCAACTTGAAAAATAGTTAGCTATTACTTATCAAATATATGTGCAAATTCGTATTTCTTTATGAAAGATACAAATGGAAGTTTATTCTAAGGGTTTTTTTTGAACTATATTAAAAATACAAATCCACATTTCTATACTAAGTAGAAACTGATTGCTTTATACTGAATACATATTTATAGTAGAAATGTAGGCTATTTTTAAAAAAATTAATTCTCTACCATATAACATATTCACATATGAAACAAGAATACGGTGAAAGTCATGGAGGAAATAAGGTGGCACAAAAAGGCCAAGTTAAAAACAGCAGAAGCACTTTGTTTCTTTTTGTATAGTAAAAAACAATAATCTTCTCAGTCAGCTTCAGTACTTTTTTCTCCAGCTCATTGTTGCAATACAGCTGAAGTCACAAATATTTTACACAAAGAAAGGAAAAGGTTTTTTCACCACTTTAAGTGTTTGGAATAGCTATAATTGTTTCAGTCAGAGCAAAAAGCATAGCAAATTCTTTACCAAGAACAGGGGGGTTTTGTATATATGTTAGAATATACCACTATGGGTACAGCCAAGCACTGTGCTGTTGCAACTTTATGGTCTTCAAGGCAGTTCTAGAATTTCCAAGTTCACTGTTACACAGTAACTTTTATGTTACAAACACTAGGAGAGAGCAGTACAGTGGGAGTAAAAATGATAAATACAAGGCAGAACCAAAAAAGTCCTCCAAACTGAGTCTGCCAATCACAAAAATATACAAGCTTAATGCAAATCCTCCACAAAACACAAAAGTAAGAGCTGCAAACCCTTTATATGCAGATATGGCTTCTGCTACATAGCCCGAAGTCTAACATTAAAAATCCACTAACCTTCATCAGAGTCTTTTAGCTCTATGAATCTATGGAGGGAATCTCTACTGTGTTACTCTGCTTCCTTAGAGAGAGCATTTTACTCTTTTCTGCTTGAACATGGTCTTTGTGTAAGCCCATTAGCTGAAATGCCTGTTTTCAAACATCTACAAATGATAGATGGGCTGTTTCCCAGATTTTCAAGGGGTCCATATATTCTGCTATTCCTCTGATTGTGTATGTATTACTTCTGTGGAGCTCATCAAAACTTTGTGACACCACTACATACAAAAGCAAAATAAAAATTATGCAAACTATAGCAGAGAAATTGAAAAGTGAAGCATTTCCAAAGGCCCCTGTCTGAAGCTGATATCAAATGCTCGAGTGGTATGAAATCTTCCATTTGTCTCAAGATCAAGAGAAAAGTATGTCTTTATGCTTACGCCAGTGCGCTGCACTGTAGTCTGTCAAACAGGTTGTTCAATTATTGTCATAGATGGAACTTTGGAATTCTGCCAATACAGTAATATGTCTGCCAGGGTGGATCTGAATTAAAGATATTAAATACTTTAGCAGACCGGTCACAGATAACTTTATTACAAACAGTCACCATATAGTGATATAGTAGGACCTGTGTTCTCTGAGAGCCAAGAAAACTAACTCTTGCAGTTGACAGGCACAGGAGGGCTCGCATCCTTCCTTGTGCAGTTCAGGTCCACAAGAAACTTTCCTTAGCTGGTAAAGAAAGTGATGTAGTTTCTATCACGTTTTCAATACTTTCCTCTGGTTAACTGAGAGATGACAGTTATGGCACATCCATTTACTAACATTTTAAAATTTCATTTAATTGGTGTAGGGCAACTTCTGTCAAACTGTTAAAAGAATCTTTTTTAAGATACTTGCTCTTCTAACTCACTAAGGGCTAGGTTTTTAAGGATGTTTCAATAACTCAAGGTGGAGTTAAGCAGCATTTGAGATATATGAAAATCCTCCTTTTAAATTAGCCTGTAGACAGGGTTATTGGTGATAAAGCAAAACAACAGTGGATAACAACCCAAGGCAGCTTTTTAACTTCATAGTCCCCTTTTATATATCCCCTCCCTATATTTTTAGCTGATATAAACAATGATAATTTAATATAAATAAACATAGCTGCACAGATTCACAGAAAGGGATATAGAAATCAGAACAAAAGCAATGGAAAACTGGGTTGTGTGCAAACCAATAAATAACACATAAAAAAAATTAGTTCAAATTAATAAAAAAAAGTTTAAAGAAACTTTTCATATAACTAGGGTAATACAATTTGTTGCTGACGCTGTTGGTTTTTTTCAGGTTTGATATGGAATTGTAAAGATAGGGGACATTTAAAGATTAACTGGATGATGTAACACATTTATAAATAGCTGATCATGAAAACCAAGAGAGGTGTGTACAGGTGTGTACACCTGTGTGTAACAGCAAATATTCTATCAATTTCCCTAAAGTCAGGATACCATCTTAGAAAAAAAATTTTAGGCCAATCAAAACAATGTGTAACTAGAAGTAAATTAATGACATTAGGCAAAATTAAAACAAGGAATTATTAAGCTATTTCAAAAAAGAAAAAAATAAATATATTGTTGGATAACACACTTTGATCCATATGCTGAGCAAGACAGGAGAAACAGCGGGTACAAAAAGCCTAATTTATTTAGTAGAATTTGATTAAATTATTAGATTGGTTTTCATTTTGAGGAGTTTTAAAATTTCTCCTATTCGTTTATATTTCAGTGTTTGGTCTAATATAGGTTTTGAAAGTTCAACTAAACCTAAATTATTTGTCAGCATCAAACCAGAAAAATTTGAGAGACCATACCATATAAATATATGTCCAGTAGTGTTTTGAAGGCAGAAAGAGTGAGCCAGATGGTTTCTATCAATTCCCACTCTGTGGTGCAGCAAGGGGTTAGTATGATTTTCTTAGCAGCTTCTTGCATTTTGTACCTTGAAAGGAATTACGTACTGCCTGCCTGTGTTCTTGTAGACACTGTAATTGATATATTTAGATGTCTGGCCTCAGCTATTCCTGCACTAAGCAGCAGATCTGATTTGGAAATCGAACTAAAATGTATTGAGTTGGGTAGTGCTTGCCCTACATTTTACCTAACTAATTGGAGTGGGAAAAGTTGTCTGTCTCTTGCAGTAGGGATTGCAGTGTTTATAAATTAAATGCTCTCTTGATGGTATGAAATAAAATTTTACTGTCCATAATTTCAGATTATTTAAAACTATTTGCTCCTAAGACAGAGGCCCCTAAGTATACATTCAAGCTCTGTTAACACTGCAGCCACCTTCTTTCTTATGCATTCACTTTCTGAATTTTACATATTTTAAATAATTTGGTTATTTGCTATATCTGGGAACATTTTCACCATTAAAAATGCATTTTACCTATTTTTACATATTTAAACTCATAATAGAGTTTTCAGCATTGACAAGGTCATTATGAATATTTATGAGCATTTAATAATAGCTTTTAGTAACATTCATCAACAACGTATAATTCTAAATTAAACTGAAAGAACAGGAAGGCAGTTCTTAGATTGTTTATCCCCAGAACATGGCTCTGCTCTTTCTTCTGTCAAGCCTGTTCCCGGGACCGGCAAAGCTGCCATAGAAATGGCTGAAGACAGTACACAATATGCAGAAAAAACCAGCTAGACCTTGAGGGTGAGGAAATACTTCATATAAAAAAAGCAGGTTCTGCCTTAGATGTTTTTTTGCTCCCTCAAATATAATAATAACTGAATAAGTCTGGCACGCAGTGCCATTTTATATCTATGCCATCTTTGCAACTGCCTGCAGCCAGCTTATACAGGTGATAAGCCGTAATAGCTGAAGAAATGCACGTGGAATTGAAGTTCTTCAGAACACAATTCAGGTACTGAATCTGATTTCTTATACACAGAAAAGGTATGTGAATATGCATCTCTGTTTTCCTTACAATAAACAGAGGAAAAAGACTTTCTCAGAAATGGCATGACTAATTTTATGTCAACTATGATCACTAGTTCTACCCAGAAAAGGAGGAAAGAAATATAATTGGCAGTGATGCTGAAGTAAGACAGCAAAACACCAGCTCTTTACTTCATGAAAACACAAAACTGCATAGTAACAAATACAAAAGAACAAAATAATGTATTTTAAAATTTTTGCATTATGGAAGAATTTGGAGAGACAGGAGGCTCTGGTCCTGTATGGAATTTTCCACGTTCCAGATAATCAAAATAGATGTAGGCACTGAAACTCTGAATGTGGGAATTTTTTCACCACTAAATGGATGTATCTCATTTTGCTGTGAAATGGTTAATTAACAACATTTTACATTTACTTTTGCTAATTTTTAGGGTAGATTCTAAAAGTCTGCAAATCTTGAAAAGATAATTTATTCTTGTGAAACTGGCACAAAAGATTTAAATGCTAGAAATATCCTTCTTCTGAGCTGCAGGAAAAGTATTTGTAAACATTTAGCTCTGAACTATTAAATCATTAATTTTCTTACTGCTTGGAAACAATTACATTTTGTAAACAGTCATTCCACCCCCTTTTTCAATTTTTAATACCAGTAAATTATTAATGCTGTAATAAGAGAGTCCTTTTTCAGACCGAGGAGTAAGACTTGGATTTTGCATGACACTATTAATTCTAAAAAATAATATTATTTTTCATTAAAACCATATGTTTAGCTCCAAGGCAATTTTTATTGAAGGGAAATGTAGTTTCCTGCAAAAATGAGAAATGACTGCATGCTGTATAAGAGGCTGATCAAGAAAATATTTATGTGAAATGCACAGTGGAGATCAGCAAAGCATAGGGTTCTAATAAGCTTAATCAGAAATTCACAAGTGAATGAGTGCCTTGAGGCAGCATGTTATTCTGTCATTACTATATAGTGCTATTCACAAGTCAGACCTCTAAATTGAGAAGCCCCATAGTTTTACAATCTACTTCGCAGAAAAATGTCACACCCTTTTGCTTTTGAAGATCAAATCAAGAGAAATACTGTAAAGACAGTAGTCCAAAGTCCTAATGTTCCAAAGAGACATACATACAAGGAGAGAAGGCAATTCAGAGTCAAAATATCCTATAGCAATTCTTATTCTGCTACCATTTTCAGTGAAGAAGGAGGCATTTGATTTATAAACCTATCTAACTCACCAATGTTATCAGAGATTTAATATAAAACTGAGATCAAGCGGGTCGTACAATAAGGAAAAATACTCAGAAATACTAAAGTGTTTCTCTTCAGCAATAATAAATTGCGATATGGTCACTGAAATCCTCACTACAGTAATTAGTAAACTTTATTGAATGTTGAAAACTGATAAGTGCTGTTTTATTTTCATTCACTTCGAAAAATAATTAGAAAAGGTATTGTGGTTTTTAGTATCTCCCTTTTGTAAGTAAAAATAAAGGTGCATTTCCTAAACATCGATCCAGAAGTTTGAACCAGACTCTTCTTTTCATGCTGTGGAACCATTAATACAATATTCAGAAGGCCAGATTATACATTTGATGATGCATGTGAAACTGTAAATACTTCGTACCATGTAGACTTAAGAGTAGAAATCGGCTTATTCCTTCCTTTTCTGTCATAAAGGTAAACACCTACAAGTTCAACTACACATGCAAAGAACAGGTCTTGTAAGTAAAATAACAGCATTTCTAAACAGTCATTTTAGTTCCCTGTTGTATCTTCTCTCTTTTATTTGGTTCTTATCTTGTGGGTTTTTATGTTATTTTCATGGAGTTATAAAGTCAGCAGTTTCTTTCAGAAACCTTGTCATGGTGCAAATTAGGTAACTAACTTACCTGTCAAGTGCTGAATACTACCGGGACAAGGGTTTATTATAAAGGTCTTCTACCTAGCAATCAGTTCGTAGAATTGTCAAACAGTGAATAAATGTATGGATAATGTAATGTCAAGTAAGGAATCTTTAAAATGATCAATAAAAGAAAATCCACCATAATAAAAATATATTTATTTCTATGAACTTCTCTTTAGCAGTTAGTTGACTTTTTAAAATACAGTATGCCTACTGTTTTTGTACCAAATGAATTGCAGGAAGGTAATTAAAAATCAGCTACTTATGCTTACTCAAACATGTCCTGCACACATGTTATAAGCAAATTCTGCTACTTGAGGATGCCTGAACAATATGCTGCATTGAGTCCTCAAGGCATATCTCTCTATCATTAATCATTTTTTCTCAGGCAATTACAATTTTTCCTGCTTGGAAATTACACAGGTGACAAAACCTGGAGTTCTGAGTGCTTTGAATATTTGTCTATGATATCCAGATGTCTGAAGCAGTAGCTTCAACTATGCTACTGCAAATCTTTGACAGATTCATTGTTTATGTGCAGGATCATTTTTACAGCTGTAAAAGTAGTTCATATCTAGAGTGCTTCAGATAGTCTACACATGCAAACACGGATAGAGCACAAAGCCTCTAAATAAAAGCTTTTGTAGCATTTCTTTTTGGTCCATGCCATAAATAACAATGTATTTTATATATGTATATGCCCTAAATCCAAATTCTGAGTATCACATGGAGAAGCCAATACAATAAAAAAAGGAAAATATAGTGAATGCATGTACCAGATTGCATTCTGTTACCATAATTAATTATTAAAATTATATCCATAGACAGAAAATCCCTTGGTGAAGTTAATCTTAACTCTGCCTTGAGAACCATTATAACATATATACATATTTCTACTTACGAAGCTTATGAACGTAAGTTCTATGAGGTACCATGTGGGAAACTCTTTCACTCTCTTCCTAAGGAAAATTTTCCAAACCATTCTATGATTGACCACTGTGATTTGTATTTTCTTGCTTTAAGAGGCACAAACATTAACTTATTAAATCCTGTAACAAAAGGAACAAATTACATTAAATACCATTAAACAATACTACTAAGAAATGACGAGAGCATTTTTCTTGGCCTTGAATCATCTGCAAAGGTCACTTGAATTCATAAATATGTGCGCCAAATTCAATTAATTAGAAACACAAGTTGGTGAAATTTAGAAGTTTCATTTTGTTTTGACTTATTCTCCATCCAACTCTTTTCTGTCCCCTTTTTCTCTATTTTACTTTACCTTAAGACAATTCTGCCTAGGAAAGGGTGTTCCACAAACATGTTCCTCACAAATGCTTAACTGTTAGTGCCAGCCTCTCTACCCCTAAAAATCAGGAACAGACTGTTTTTCTCAACTTCAGTGCACAGAGAGGCCACAAGACATAAAGTGCTGTAAAATTTGATATTGTAATGAATATAGAATATTTTTTAAATCAGCATTAGATATATCATCTGGTAGCTGTTTTTTAAACAGGAAATAATAAGAATGTAAATTAACAACTAGCTTCTGGACATTTGCCTCTGCATCTCTTTTCTTAAAAACATACTTTTCTTCTTCTTCCCTTCTTTCCAGTATTTAGAAGACTACAGAAGTTTTCTTACCAGATTCCATGTTACCCTTAAACTTTTTTCTCATAACATATGTATCTTACAGAACAGAACAATACTAGGGTGAAATTGCTGAAAAAATGTAATGGATGCCAACATTTCTCTTTGAAGTAATGTCTACGTTACTCCGATACTAACAAATCGAGAAGCAGTGACCAGAAACATTCTGCGATAGATATTGAGGGTATATTGGAAACATTAAATGCTTGGGAGAAAAAAGAGCCAGCTGATGAGGGACTGAACATGTGTAGTACAAAACTTCTCCCAAAATCTTCCTGAACAATCTTATCACCCAACAGACTGGGGCAGAGTGTGAAAAGATATCTAGCTCAGTGGTTCAGCTCTCTCTTCCAAAGACCCATTGGACAGGTTGTTAACACCTGCTGGATCTTCGGTAATGGGCTGCACTTACTGGTTTCCTTACAGCTCTCAAAAAATTGCAATTGCTCTTTCAGCCTCTTGGCTGCGAAAATGATTAAACATAAAATGCCCAAATTTTGCTAAATCACAAGGCTCTCACTACTTTGCTATAAATAGGATATTACTAGTTGAGGATATTATGGGCAAACACAAAGAAACTCTGTCTATTCAGCTATGGATACATAGAGTTAGAAATTAGTTTAATATAATTGGTAAACATTGTGTAGCAATAAAAGCAAAGTTTTATTAAAACAAGTAAAACACCAGAGTATTATTTTGTTGAAAAAATAAAGTTTTACAAATAAAACGATGAGAATGTAAATGTGAAAGTACTAACTGAATCAGAAAAGTCTAATTAATATCAGGTAATTACAAACAAAATTAGCAAATACCACTTCCCAGGAAGGAATTGTATCTCACATGAGAATGCTCTATTTTGTATCAATGCTGTAGGTAAATGCCAATTTTTCTACATTAATCTCCAGCCTGAGGTCCTGTCCTATCTCCCAGACCACAGTCATGGAGTAAGTCCAGACATAAAAGTGTCTACTTGTAAAATACTGAGCAACTGTCATTCTAGACCAGAATGCCAGGAAACTCACTTCATTTATTACACAAATCACCTCCAAAACCTGATATATATTTCACCCACTAGAACTGTTGTCTCAGTCTAAAAGGTTGCTTTGTTTCTTTGGTGTTTTTTCTTTTGGATTTCATATCAATTGTCATTTAATTTGCACCGGGTGGTTAAAAAGACTGCTGCCAGCGTCCATAGTCATCTTATTTTAAAGAGAAAGTATAGTCCATCTCAGCTGAGTGTCTTCTACGTACACCAGACAGAATTTCAGCTCTGTAGGAAACTTCATTCACTACAGGAATTTTAAGCTACATTTGATACACTGACCATGCAACCATATAAAATTGTTTGGAATTTCATGCTGATTTTATAGAAATTACAGTTGTTTTCAATTTTGTATGACCATTTTCAGTTGCTTTTCTTTTTTCCTCTTTCTGGCTTTAATCTAATTTCTTTCCCAGTTACTTTGTGGTATATTCAAGTCTTCTCTTAAACCTCTTCTGAACTTTTATGTGGATGCTTTAGAGAAAGTAACTGAAAGACATATTTATATTTTCATTTTTAAACCATTTTTAACTTGCTGAAGTTTGTCCTCCTGAATTTATCATCAGCATCTTATCAATTTAAGCATATCTTTAAAGTAGTTTTGGTTCTTATAGTTTTAATAAAGTATTTAAATTAAAGAATCTACATATAAGAATTTTCTGAAGTATCTGGTGCTACATAAATTAACCGTCACAGACAAACTCACATGTGTGCAGGTTCAGCATTTTTCTCTATTTCTGTGGGCTACTTTTTCTGAAAAGATTTTAGGTTACTGACTCACTGAAGGAACTACCTTAGGGATAAAATCCTGTCGCTTCTGAGTTAGCTGAAATCTTATTATTCACTTTAATGAGAACAGAATTTTTGCCTTTATGTACAAAACGGCCTACAAACATAAGACAAAGTAGTAGGTTTACTCTTATTACCATTTTTCTATGGATAAGGGATTTACTTCGTTCCAATAAATCAGCTCACAAGAATTAACATCAACACTGAAGATCAGCTACACTTAGGTTTACAATAGAGGAGCAATGAAACAAATACATTTTAATTCAATTCATGTCTTAAAGACAGTCAAAAATACACAATACCAGAAAAGACACTATCTTTGGTGAGTATTGCTTAACTCGGGTTACCATCCTTATAAAGCTAATCTTTATGTATTACTGTTTTGTTGATGATTTTAATGCCATCAATTACTCAGAAGCAAAGCTCTTCCTGCATTGATAGAAAAATGAGATTATTGGGTTATTTTCCAGTACACCAAATGTTGTTCCTGGCTAGTCTTACTAAAGACATCGTAATGATGCAGAATTTCAAAACGAAAGAGAAGAAAAAAAAATAGATATTTTCTTAAAAACAAACCTCAAACTAACTAAAAAGATCACATTCACAGACTTGGCTCAATGTATGAATCACAACTGTATAAGAAACCATATGCACTGAGAGCATAAGGATAACCATATCAGTTCAGATCCAAATTAAATTTAGCCCAGCATCCTGTTGGCAAGAATTGCCAGTAGCAGATGATTACAAAAAGTACAGAAGAAACAGGAAATATCTACAGTTGGCCAAAATTCTGGTTAAACAGTGGTTGAACTTCTTGACGCCTACTGATGGATTAGGTTCCTATCTGCAACAACACATCCTAGTGTCTGTTTACCATTATGAAAGTTCTCTTACAGTGATTGAGTGCCAGAAACACATAGAAAATAGAGACAGACCAGTATGACTATAGTGTCATACAGTGTAATATAAAGTGCTACCTTGACTTAATGGAGATACTGAAAGGAAATGAAACGAAGAAGGAAAAATACATTATTTCATGGATTTATTCTCTTATTCATTGGTATATCCTTTATGACTTCCTGGTTTGGTTCTATAATTATAATCCAACATAAAAGCTAATTTTTATAATTAAATATGTTGAGTGTTTATATACAAAGCTAAGTACTAAACAAAGAGAAAAGTAATTTAGATATTTTCACAGTGAGATAATGTTGTTTATAAGTTCTAAGGATTCAATTAAGTAAAATCAAAAACCTTATGCCTTGAGAATTATGCAGCACCTAATAGGTCTGCAGGAAAAAGCTGGTCACTTTATAAATCTTGTATGTTCAGAAGCACCTTGTAAAACAGTTAAAGTACCAGAATCTCTGTCTGTATTAAACTGATTATTACTCAAAAATCATTCTTCCTGGTCTGGGAGAGACTTCTGATATTGGAAACTAAATCTAAGCACACAATTCTGACACTGATAAACTAAAAAACTTTCAGCATACAGCTTCTCAACCTTAATAGCCTTTCCATAGTTTCTGTAGATAAAGGAAGAAGTTTTAAATTCATGTATGCACATGACATTTTGTAATTAACAGAGCAAGTAAGTTCCAAACAAAAGATTATACACTGAAAGATCATTTATTTACCTCTTCTCTCAAGCAAATAATGACAGAAGTAGAGGAAATGGCCTGGGGAGGTTTATATTAGATTTTAGGAAGAATTTCTTTACTGAAAGAGTAGTCAGGCACTGGAACAGGCTTCCCAGGGAGGTGGTGAAGTCACCATCCCTGGAGGTGTTCAAAAAATGTGTAAATGAGGCACTTCAGGAAATGCTGTAGTGGGATGGTGAGGTCATTTTGTGGGATTTTTTGTTTGTTTGTTTGTGGGTTTTTTGTTGACAGCTGGATGCAGTGATCTTAGAGGTCTTTTCCAACCATGACAATTCTGTGATTCTGTGTGATCACAGTTCAAACTCTAAGCTAAAATCAGCTATCACAGTTCTAACTGCACAGTAAAGTTGTATTTTCACAGTTTGCTAAAATCATGTTTCCTTTTCCTACACACTTTATCTATTTAAAGATAAAAATAGGCAATGAACTGCAGCAATACTACATTTCTGAAATGAACAGAAGAATTACGGAGGCATGGAAGAGGAAAAAGGAGCTTGCAGTATGTCGTCTTATTGCTTAAGGAACTTGTGTGATACACCTTAAAACAGAGAAGAATTCATTTACAAATCACTTCCACATCAGATACAAAAGTGCACGTGAAATGCTGCCTCAGAGACCCAAATCATATAAATGCTTTGCTGAAAAGGGAAAAACTCATGCTTTTTTTCTGCCTTGGGGATATGTTAAGACGCATCAGAGCACATGAAACATGATCTAGAACTGGGAACAGAAAAATGAGCACATGCAGTTTATGAAAGACCTTTTAATTCTAAGGTAGATATGTTCTGAGCAAAGAATCAAGAATGTACATGCTCTATTTCCACTGAAATCTGTGATTTTTTTTCTTTCTCTTCAACATTGCTCATATCACAACATATTCAATGTGATACAGTTATTGGAGAATTCATGTTGTGTTCCCTCACTAAACTTTATGGAGTTTGGAGATGCATAGACAGGGTATCTTTAGAAAAGTGCCATTCAAGGACCTAAAACATTCTTTGGATTTGATATCACCTCTCAGTCAGGGTGTCAAATGTTGTTTCATCAGTTGTTGAAAGCTAGCCTTAATTCTGGGAGTACACAATTGCTTAAATTGTGAAAAGCACATAATAATATAGCAATTGCACCTCCTGAATATGTCGAACAATTTATGAATCTCAAATTATCTGTCTTTAATTAAAATGCATAACTTTTATGAGCAATGGGATTTTAACAAATAAGTTGAAAAACCATGTAAAGATCTGAATACAATAAATCTGTCATACCTAGGGCCCTTGTAAATTAAAAGCAGAATATAACTTTGATAGATAACATTTTTTTTTCATTCAGATTTACCGTACAAGATGCTTATAAAATATCTTTACATCCCCAATTTCTATCCTATACCAAATTCTATGTAGATAAATTTTCCACATAAGAGACATTTATGTCTCAACTGAGAATAAAGTAGAGAAACAAGTACCCAAAACAAAAATAAAATAATTCCCACAAGTTAGTATGAACGTCACCACCTAATTTAGAAAACAACAACAACACACAAGTAAAAAATAATGAAAAAATTCTAATAATAATATTTCCTTGGACAAAAGCTTTTGGCATTTCCTTTTAAAAAGTAGTAGTATTTCTTTCTACTGTAACTTCAGCCAACATCAGCTTACTCAAGGAAATCTCAATTCCTATTAGCATGACTTGCTTTAAAAACTCATTTTGAATCTTACTTTTTTTTTTTTATTCTGTATAAATAGAAAAGTCAAATATAGATTTAAAAAATACCCCACAACACCTCTCCTTAAGTTAATGGCCAGTAGAGGCAAAAGAATAAATTGATATAAGCTGTCACTGAAAAAATGCAGATTGCAAATTACTACAGAGTCTCTAGCCATTAAAATAAATCAAATTCTGGAACAGCCTTTGGCGGAAACACTGGGGGCAAAGAAATAACAACTCGAATTTAGTGTTGGCAAAGTTTATGAAAAGAGAACTATCTGATGCAATTCCCAGGCTAGCAGAGCACTGGACTGGATGACCCAGAGATCCCTTCCACAGTTATGTTTGGCTAGATGCAGATGTTCATCTGTTTTTCAGCCTCACTGTGGTTTTTCTAAAGTGAAATTTAAATGAAAGTTAATATAATTTTTGTAAGTTCCAGTTAGAAATTACCCTTTGTAAGAATTGTTGCTTGGCCTGTGGCAGAGTGGAACTTGTCAAAGAATTCTAAAAGCTTTACTTAAAGTTGGCTTAGCACTGTAAAGAAGTACAGAAGTCTAAGTGTTCAGCGATGAGCGCCCAGCAGGGCACACACCATGAGAAGAGGTAACAGATCTACTGGTAGGGAAAAGAGGAAGAAAAAAGAAAGGAATACAGGCTAGGACTGATACATCTGTAATATTAAGGAAGAAAGCAAAGGACATCAGGATATTTTAAAAAGTATAGGGAAGGAGAAATATGGATATTTAATCCCTTTCTAAAAAAAACCTAAAAATTATTATCTCGAGTAGAGGCTGTGAAGAGTCCATACAAACTTGAAAGAGGAAACAAGGAAATGTTTTATTCAAGAGGAAGGTCATCTTTCAGATGACGATCTAACACAAGCCTCTCTCTCCCCCTCCGTCACTTAACTCCCCTGTACTGTGGGAATTTGCCTAGAGCTGGCTGGCTTTGAAAGACCCCATTTTGCAGAACAAGTCACGGTACAGATGCTACTGCACATAGTTCTGTTAGATGACTCAATATGGAAGAACGTGGCTCAAACTCAGAAGTGTAACTTTAACCTGTTGCTTAAAACAACAATAATATTTAAGCTTGAAAACAACCTAGTGTTCCTTAATAACTTGCACCATCTTCCTGCCTTTGGTCAGATTTTTTTTTTTTTTTAATTAAT
>JAAGNO010020176.1:118607-133951 GCA_033439905.1 Ceryle rudis
TGTTTTAAGTTGTATTTTAACTTTAGTGTTCAAAGTTATTAAAATGTTAGTTAAAAAAAAAAAAAAAAAAAACCAAAACAAAACAAAACCAACTTATTAAGCTGCATCTGTTTCATATGCTTTTAATTCTAAAGGAATAACAAAATGGTCTGGCTGAGATCCATGAATTTTTTTCTGTGACCAGACACAAAGACTAGTACACAAGCCTCTTGCCAACATACATTGGATGGCAGACAAAAATGACAGCCTGCAGCAAATCTCACAATGGACATCTCAAAAGAAACAATGCAAAAATGTAAAAAATCTTTGCCACATACTATTGCTAATTGAATTACTAGCATGCTCAGAGTTACACCAGGTAACGAAAGTTAAGTTCCAGGAGGTTCTAGAACTAATCCTCGGATGGTAGAACCTATACTCACAGATACAGGAACATGTAAGAGCCTGTATGACTAGTTTGAAACACCAGCTAAAATCAGTGTGACCTGATGAAGATATCTTAATTTTCAGGTATTAAAATGTTCAATTAAGCCCTACCTGTCTAATGCATACATAATTTCATTCTGTTTGGTTTGCCTACAAGTTTTCTCGGTATTGTAATAATTGCACTTAAATAAAGATCACCAAAAATTAGCTAAATCAGCTACTAGATGTTTGGGATGGAGTCAAGTTAATTACTAATAGTCTTAAATGCCTTATTTTTAAGTGTCTATAATCAAGCATGTTTTCCTACATGAGAGACACTTTATAACAGCACTCATAGAAAGCAGCAAAAATTTCTTTAATAAATATTTCCTTTTCTAAAAAATACTTGTTTAAACATCTAAGTGTAGATACAAACAGTTCTATGCAGAAAAATCTGCCAATACAGCTATATCTGTAAACCTTCACTCTGCTTTTGCTAGTTTATCTATTGTTCACTGAACACAATGGACTGTACTATCGAAGAAAACTCTTCTGATAACTGCACTACTTTCTATGAACACTGAAACAAAGTTCACACTCATGATCAACATTAACATACTAGCAAAAATTACTAGATCTAAACTCAGATAGTTGAAGCTTTGAAAAGCATTTAAAAGAACAAAATCTCATGGAGACTGTGCTTAAAAGATATACTGAAGGATGAATTAAAATGTGAACATGCAGGTTAATGTATGAATATATATGCAAAAAAGTTTAAAATTGAGTCCGGATACAGACAAGATCTTTTACAGATCTAAAGATCTTTCAATTACATAATTCAAGAATATACATTCAAACAATTCCTGAACATATAACCCTTACTGTCATATGCTTTACCTAGTAGATCACTGTACAGCTGTCATATCTGAAATGCACCTTATGAGAGAACGGTTCACAAAAACCCTCCTGAGTGCAAATCATACAATCCTTCCGTAGCACAGCCATATGGCCCGGCATGTTGCAATACCCACCTTATGTTGACTTAGAAGAGGAAGGGCTGCATTTGAGAAAAATCAGTATTTTGCCTTTCTTCTATGCTTTCTTTTTCATTCCTTCTGGCATTTTCATAGTCAAATGAACTTAAAGGTTAGGACATATCCTGGATTGTTCTATTCCAATACCTAATGGAAAAGGTGAATAGAAAAGCAAGAGAAGGTTAACCCTGTTGAGTAGATCTCAATTAACTTAGAAAATCTCTTCTGAAATTTTATTTCAGATGTCTCAAAATAAAACCAGAGACTTACTGATCAGATAATGTATAGTGATGATCTACAGCAGCAAACTATTAAAAGATAAAGAATAAAAAAAACCCTCTTAGATTTCAACAGATATTATTCAAATCAATGTCAGAAATAATGACAAAAGGGTTTTGAATCAATTACATCGCAATCCAAACTTAACATCAATCATGCAATATACCACGTGGGAGGAAAACATCTGTGTGAAAAGAAACAGATAGAGCTGTCTGGATATGACTCATTACTAACCCTTGTAATACTAAAGGTTCAGGAAAACCCAAACAAAGTAGGCTACAAAAGCCACTCTTAATTGTAATGTCTTTGTTTTTTTCCTTCAGATGCATTGGCTTTCATCTAGTTTTTTTGTTTACCAAAGATGCTACAAAGTGTAAATAGACCGTGGTTTACAACTGAAATACAAGCTTCTGTGGTTTGAATAGCCATTCTCTTTTGCCATCTTCAGCAACAACTCACATTTCCCAGAAACTGCTCCATTACACAGGCTCTTTAAATTTAATTAGCAAGGTTCTACTTACTTATCTCTTGTATTAGTGCTGATAAATACCCCATGACACAGAAATGAGCTAATCTCATCTGGGGAATCTCACAGGAGACTGCCAAATCTCCATTCTCTAAGGTTTTCAAGACCTGACTGGACAAAGCCCAGAGCAAATTAGTCTAAAATCAGTGTGGGCCCTACTTTGAACAGAAGACTGGACAAGAGACCTGCAGCACCCTTCCAATCAAAATGAGTCTATGATTCCATATGAAAGGTATTTTTCTCAAAACAGCCATTTAGAGTGCAGCTCAACTTCTTTAAATAACTACAAAAAAACCAGTTTCCACGTTAGGGGAATAATTACACTTTTGTATAGTTTGTCTATAATAATTTGTATGTCATAAAAGGTATGCAAAATGGTGTAAATACAATCCATAAAACACAAAAAAATGACAATTGGATGACTTCCATGACCTTTAAAAGACATGATATGGTACAATATGGTCTCACTTTTAATTCTGTTGCAAGTACTTTAAAACACCACTGTGCATAGTATCTGTAATAATCAGACTACTAAATGATTGAGTAATTATTAAAATACACTTGCCTGTGTTTTAAATTACTTTTTGAAGAAAATATGTATATTCTTTTTTAATAAGCTGAAGAAAAATGTAAGTTAATGTTAAATCAATAAAAAAATAACAACAGCATTTCACTGCACTCAATGACCAGTATCTGAGTAGTCTAAATACTTCATAAGCCTATGCAATCTAACTCCTTAATACTAACTTTTTAAAAACCATAATCATTTCATAACATTTAACATTATGTAGAAAATGAAAGTGACAGGTTAGATGATTTTCCCCAAATCAGGGAAGGAGTCATCATCAGATTTGAGATCCATACTTAGAACTAATATTATAACTAATATTTAACAACAACGTTTTTAGAAAACATTTTTAACACCATACATTTAAATTCATAGTCTTATGTAAAATACAACTCCAGAATTTAATTATAAAAATTTGAAAAAGAAAAATAAAATTCATATAGTATTAAAACTACCAAGTGTTAAGAACTGAGTTCTGTAAATAACTCTACGATACCTGGCTGAGGAAAGCTATCTTGTAAATCTCAAGCATTCCAGACACTGAGATTTAACTGCTTACATTCCAGACCTAAAAAGGGAGATTTTCTTCAATTCTGTTTGGAAGGCAGATCCTAGCTTACCAAGATTGGTTGTTTCATTAAGAAAACTTTTATTTAGAGGCCTGGAATTTGATTTATTTTTTTTTTTAAGATTGACTCAACACAGAGGGGGGAAAAAAGACCTCAAATCAGAGGAAATTACTTCCTCGGGAGAAGAAAATATTTTCCTTCATTGCTAACCAGAAAAGCAGAGCAACTAGAATGAAGACATATAAAAGTGTCACACAAAGGTTACAGTGTTTTCAGACTGAAGTCCAGTATCAAATAAGAATACTTACATTTAAGGGTGTTTCTAGGAGTGTTTTAGTGCAGATGGTTAAAGATCTGAACACTGTAAAGGATACACCTGGTATCCTTTAAGATCTTTACTTCATTCTTCAATTCAGTACAGATCTTAAAGGATACCAGGTACCTAAAAAGCGGATATTGGTACCTAGTGAGAACCTGAAGGTGTCAGGTTAAATAGGTTGCCAAACTTCAACAGATTTCAATAGGAAGTAGATATCTAGTGTGCTCAGCTGCATGAGGAAAGTAGGCATCTGCCTTTCCTAGTACCCAGACAGACTTCTACTTGGTTTGCACCTCTATCTTCTGAACACGTGCTCACAATGGACTGATGGTGTGATGTTAACTGAATCATGCAAATCCTTACATAATGTCATACTTATACATTTCTATTTTATACAGCAGCAAAGGCACTACTTCTAGCCTATATTCCTCTTCCTGAAGGGAAGAACCCCAACTGAACATGTTTCACTGTTCCACCTTTATTCAATAGAGTCTGTCTCACTTTGTTCTCAAAATAGCAGTATGGTTGAGGTTGGAATGGACCTCTGAAGGTCATCAGGTCCAACTCCCCTGCTCAAGTAAAGCCATCTGGAGCCAGCTGCCCAAGACCATGTCCAGCTGTTTTTTTCACATCTCCAAGGAGAAAGACTCCACAATCTCTCTGCACAACCTGTGCCAGCACTCTGTCACCTTGACAGTAGAGAAGTGTTTCCTGATGTTCAGATAGAACCTCCTCTCTTTCAGCTCATGTACGTTGCCTCTTGTTCTGTCACTGGGAACCACTGGAAAGAGCCTGACTCAGTTCTCTTTGCACTCTCCCTTCAGGTATTTACATACATTGATAATATCCATCTGAGCCTTCTCTTCTGCAGGCTAAGCCATTACAGGTCTCTCAGCCTTTCCTCACAGGAGAGAGGAAATCATGTTTGTGGCCCTTCATTGGACTCTCTCCAGTGTGTCCATGTTTTTCTTGTTCTAAGAAGCCCAGAACTGAACACAGTACTCCAGGTGTGGTATCACCAGTGCTGAGTAGAAGGGAAGAATACCACCCCTATTCTTCCAACTAATTCAGTAATAGCTTTATTATTCCTATAAATGTTTTTATAATAATAATGCAGTATAACTTTAATCAGAATTCAGGACCAACTGCCTTTAGAATTACAATGGAATAAACATAAATAGAATTTACTATTACCTTGGACAGCACCAGTTTTGATGGACAAGAATCAAGTCACCGTCTAGTGACTGCAGTTTTCATGGTTCATCTATTGGTCTTTGAAACCTGGTTCTGCTGCAGACTTCTTACACAACTTTAAACAAGACACTTTCAATGTCCTGTTGGGTAAGTAGGGAAAGTAAGTTGAAGTCTGGTACATGCTGCTAAAACATTACACATGCATCCATACTAGCTTTAAATCACCAGCCTAATCACAACGGGGCACAGGTCAGCACAAGAGATGTAATTGTTTCTACTCCCATTCATAGTGATTTCTGTTGCTACACAGGACACTACATTATTATAGTTGAATTTTCCTATCTGTTCAAGGTAGCTAACAAGGTTAGCTTGTTCATGTCTATATGAGTTGCTGTGATATTATTGCACAGTACAGGAACTCTAGAAGAGACCTGTAGAGGAAAGGGAACAACTGGAAACCATGGACAGTCAATTCTTGTGTAAGACGTCATGTTAATGTGAACATGTTTCAACACCCTATTTCTATTGATTTCATCAAAAACTGGGCACCAAAGTGGATCTGGACAAACAACTAACTTCGCAGTGGTCATAAAAGAGGACAAGTGATTCTTAAACAAAACTGAGCATCCTGCAAGCCTAAAACAATAAGGTAGATCGCAGAATAGGATATTAACAGGAAGAACTAAAATAGTAAGGTTTCTCCCTTTCATTCTATTCTCATAGCAAAAACCAAGTCATTATATCTTGGAGAAAAACACCAAGATAACAATAGCTTCAGTGACTTTAGAAATTACTGTCATTAAAACAGACTCACTTATGTCAGAAGTATTATTCCAATTAACAGCTGAGGTGATTTACTGAACCTGCTTCATAAATTATCACTTTCTACTCAGTTTTATATTCTTGTTTTCATATACTAGTAGAGCACTACAGTGACCAAGATCCAAAAGGAAATAAGATTATACCAGAACAAAACCATTGGAATTTATAAGAATCATGCAAATTTTTCCACTGGGTTTAGATTTTGTAAAAGTATATTGTTTTTTAAACCCAAGTATTATTCTGTTCAAAAACATAGATATGTTTGTTTCTAAAAATTGTACTGCAAACTGAGCAACACAAAAAAAAATTGATTCTTTAAACAAGAATTTCCTTTTAAGACTGTAACTGGATGAGAGTAACGCTGACTTTCAACTTGAAAGAAACCACATTTATTTTTTTTAATTGTACTTAAAAAGAAATACTGAAGTAAAAAAAGGAAAATTATTCAGGAAAGCTAACAGGCAATACATAAGGACAGTAGGACAGTAAGATAGTTCATTAAGCCACAAATATTCATAGCCAACACATGCACAGATTCTACAAAGCTGTATTCTTTAGTAGAGACTAAGTCCTTCATCTAGGTCTCAAGAGCAACTCTCCTCTTTGCTCAGATAGCCTGTTCCACTGGGAAAATCCCACGCAGTCCTCTTACATCTACATTACAAGGGAAAGCTTTGTGCCAGAATGCTTCCCTTCCTCTGACATGGATGCAGTGCTTCACTAATTCAGGATTTCCTGAGTACATACAGCACGTTCCAAACCTTCTCTCCTTAACATTAACAGATACAAGAGACAATCCTCTATCTTTTTCTAAGCTTTTAACATAACAGTAGAGAAAACATTTCAGAGTGATATCATTAAAAATGGTAAGGTAAGGGCTGGGGAGGGGAAAGACTGTTACCAACAGAGTGGAGTAAGTAACCTTGAGAATTTGCAGAGAGATGTCTTCTCCCATTCAGTTAGATGCCATCCCTGAAGAATTTCTAAAATAATTCTTTAGCTTATCTTTAAGACTGGTGACAAATATTCCTATTTTATATAGCAAATTATACACTAGAAAATGGAAAATCAAAGAATCAAAGACTTGCCTGCCTTAAGTGACACCTATTATGTACATCTATGAGTTTTCTCCCAGATCCTTTCCTCTGAACTGTTTTGCAATAAAAATATGTTTTTTTCTACTTTGGTGCCTGGTGAATGATTTAAATCCACAAAAAGCATATGAGCCCACGGAAAAAAAGTAGGGAGAAAAAAATGCAAGGATGGAAAAAGTTGTTTGGTTATGGGTGGGGTAGAAGGAAGATATAAAAGGAGTAAGAGAAGATTGGTAGCATAAAATGATGGCTGTAGTTGTTAGAAGGGAAACAGTAATTTCAGGCAGGGGGAAGAGAGAAGAAGCTGGATAGCCTGAAGAAGCAAAATCTTGGATGACATTCAGAAAGGGAGCAAGCTCCAAGCAACATCAGCACAAAAAGCTTGAGAAAAGATGTTAAAATAGTGTCAGTGAGAAAGAACAGCAGGCTAGTATGAAAGAATAAAAGTCAAGGTCTGATTCATCAGGACAGTGAAGACAAAGGGGTAGTAGTTAGAGGCTACAATGCAAGACATACTGAAAATGGGAGCCAGGTGCCAGAGAAAGGAGTAGAAAAAAGAGTAGCTGTCATTAGAGGAACTGACAAATCAAAACCATCAGATTTTACTAGATTGAGTATCAGCAGCTTCTTTAAATGCCTTGTAAGATATTTTACAGATTAAACAAATTGAAGTATCAGTATATTGGGAGGATCTATGTTTAGGGTCAAAATCCATAAATCATTTTTAATTGCTATAACATTCTGATTTTGTGCAAATCTAATTGACAATATTACTAATAATTTATGTTGACAATTAGATTTTGCGATGTACTATAAGTTTAATTGCAAAATGCATAAATTAGCATGCATTATGTGTTTAAAAGTATTTACAAGCATTACTGGCTGCTGTAAAACTGGCAGATGCAATAGCTTATATGTTAGCAGTAGCGTCTTTACTGGTATGATTTATTGTAGCAATCTTAAAGCTTTTGAGATTCCATTTCTTCCATATGCATTTCCTTGGTTCTAGACCTGAAAATCAAAAATTTAGTTCAGAAAAATATTTTTGCTAATTTTGAAAAATCACCCTATGAATATTCTCACGTGAAATTAAAGTGGCTTTATTTCCTGTCTCCATTGTTCACATTTTTATGCCCATGGTAAATTTTAGGCTTGGGATCTAAACCTGTTAACTGAAGTAATTATATTGACATACCTGAAATTGACTGGGATAGTTTTTGCTACCTCCCTTCTCCTTCTGCTTGATTTTGCACATGGGTTAATAACCCTGCTTCATGGTTGTTCCAATTCTGGTAATTTAATATATTTGCATAGTTTTTGTTGAGGTTCTGAATTATTCTGGCAGCAATACATAATTTACTTTATTCAGTGGTTTTCTATACTCATTCCAGTAGAATTTTGCACAGCTCCTTCACCCTAAGTTTCATTCAGATACAGAATCTATGCCATACCAGGGGTCTCCTAGTTTCTTGGGATTTTTTTCTGGTCTGACTAAATTTCAGTTAATTCCATCCATTATCTGTTTATAGTGGTTACACATTACAGAGTATATCGTGCGTTTACCCAGCTCGTCCAAGTTAAAGGCCCATTTGGAGTTTAGTGTATATATAACTTTGAAGTATGAAAACCTTCTCTAAATTAGATTTTTCAGGGTGATCTTTTTCTACATACAATTTTCTCTGTCTATAACCAAAAAGAAAATTCTGTTTAACAAACAGTGACTGACACAGAGAAAGGTTTTACGAAAATATTTCTGCATTTCATATCTACTTCAAAAACATATTTCTATTGCATTTGTCAATCGGCTTCAATGTACAAGATAATGAAATCCACATTGTCATGAAATCTAAATAAATAAGCACTAAAGATAGAAAGCTGCTCTAAATCCAAGTTTTTAGAATGGATATTAAATGACATATACAATCTAAAAATCATAAACTGTTACTGTTAAAACATGCAGATATTTAACGGTAATATAATACTACTGCCAACAGAAACTTCTAGGACAGGTACAGTCTGAATCCTGTAAGAATACCGATACAAAGTGATCTTTTTTTTTAGAGAGAGATACCTTCAAAGCCACCTACAAATAGTTACTGAGGAAGATCTCCTAGTCTTCTGTTTTAACCAAAAAGAAATCCCCACTATGTTCAACAGCTTTTCCAGGAATTAGTATAATTTTGCTTAGGGCTTGAATTTTAATGCTTCCTTCTTGACTGCATTTATGTGTTTACGATACAGTCTTCCAGAATGCTTCTCCTACACAGTAGCACAAAGAAAGCACTGAAATGCAATCTGCATTCATCAGTTCAACTCTAAGTTATGTCTCTGGGTATGATTATATCCTTGCTGGCTAATTCTGCAATAGTTAAGTACTTTAACATCTGAAAGAGCTGCTACAGAACAGAGTCAGTGCAATAAGGCAATGATTGGACTGGATTAGAGCCTTAAATATAACCCTAAAAATACAAGATTTTCAGTATTGACACACACCAACTCTAAAGAGATTATCAGTTCCTATCCACTGAAACTCTGAGGCACATAAACTTTTAAACACTGAGTGACATCAGAGCTTAATTTAATGGAGAAAAATATTTAGTTAAACTCAACTGAAAAATGCCAATCTAGCTTCCTCTTCTGTCATCTTACACAGGAACAGTTCCAAAACTGGATCTACCATGTACCACGATAGAAACACAAGCAGGTTGTCAAAAAAATCTTATACTTGCAGTAAGACTTCAGCATTATTGAATGCTGGGAGGTCCAGTCCAGCTAATCTTGCTACACAAAGTAATATTTAGAGTGCAGTACGCTTCCACTGTGTCAGCTGTCGGATACTAAACAGGTATGTCAAGACAGATTTACACAGCATAGTTTAACAATCAATACTGGTTACATTGCTTGATATGTTTTTACCAAAACCAAGAAATGTCTGATCCAGTTTTATTTTTCCTTAAAGAGAAATAATGCCATGGATAGTCAGCTCAGATTCTTTTTCTCCATTCCAGGCTAGTGTTTTAAGCTACTCACCCATATTTGTATACCAACAATCAGAACTAAGATATCATCATCTTCATTATCATTAGTGAGTGGGGAAACCCAGCTTTGACAAGAGTATTCCTAGTACTGAATTTTCTATGTATGTACGTATATGTATGTAAGTACTAGGGGAAAAAGCAATAGATTCTCACTGAAATGCAGACTTGATGGTCTGGACAAAATATGCCTCAGGGAGAAGGGAAAAAATTTACTGGTACAGAAAAACTGAAAAATTAAGTCTACCAATACATCCTGAAAATCATCATCAAAACTTTTAATAGATTCAGGAAATGTTTCATAGAGAGCGACATAAATGACTTGTGACAATTGGGACAAAATAAGAACAGTGTATGTAAAAAGGCTACTAAAAAGATTATGTATCACGGGGGGGGGGGGTTAGGTAATGTACAAATATTCAAGAGAACTGTAGTAAGTGCAAAGCCATTCTGCTGAGAAAAAAAAAAGTACCTTAAGTACCTTTTATTATCTGTGTGAAACTTTAGGCAACTGTATCAACAATAAGGGAATTCACTTCTCAAAAAGTTGCTTAATCAATGTATAAGTCCAAGTTCCCTGTTAAGCTTTAATCAACATACTGATTTAAACAAATTATGTATTTTGAACAGGTCACTTAGGGTTAAAAATAGAATGTAGAAGAAAGTAGTATTTGTTAATATTTATTAATTATCATTATATTTACTAAAAAAACAAGACTTTTTAAAAAAATCACATCTTTTGACATTAGAAGTAAATTTTATTATTCACATGAGCCAAAGCATATGTTGTTCTTCTAAATGTATTAACAGATACTTTTTTAAGTATAATGCAGTAGGTTTTGATTCAGAATAGCATTTAAGAACACACATTATTTGAAGCATATGTTAAATCTACCAGCCAACAATTACGAGAGAATCTAAGTGCTGTACTGAATCAAAGCCCGTGTACATAATCACAGTCTCCTGACACATGAATATGTTCCTTCTCTTCTTAATAAAGAACACAGTGATCACCTGAGGTAACAGAACCCATACACTTTTGATTTATGTTCTTAACCTAAATATCCCAAACTCATGCATTTTATAAATCCTATCACCATTGCACAAAGTAAGCAAAGTGAAATAAACAGTCAATTTGATCTAAAGGCTTATTTTAAGCTTCATGGTATAAACCTGCTAACTAAATTAGTTCTTCATATGTTTGACTACTGCATTTTAAAGTTATGTGAAAAGTTAAGTCTTGGGCAGTTGAGCTTAATCAGTAAAACATGAGCATTTTTGTACTTGCAGAATGTATAGCTTATTTGAGTGATAGTAACAGATCTAAAAATGCTTGCAATTAATTTATACAGTAAACTTTTGGAGAAACCACCACCAAAAATAATCCTGAAACACTGCAATAGATGATTTTGAGAGAAACCATCTTCTCCAAACTTTGAGAACATTTTTTTTCTGTCAAAATAACAATAGAATATTCATGACACTGAATGCAGAATGCATTTGGAACACAATCCACAAGGAAATAGAAACTTCTACTTCACCAAATCTTACAGTTCCTGCAGGAAATCAGATGTAGGTGTTACAGGCAAATCATGTCACTGCATAATCTTAAATCACTCCCTGAGTATTGTCAGATTTCTGTACTCAGTAATTCATGAAAAAAAAAAAAAAGATGTAATTTAAGAGGACATGTAACATATATGCCAAATGGGACTGCAATAACATTACATATTTTACATTATAATTCCGGGTTTACCTTACTTTTGAAATTCTTCTCAAGTTTAATACTAGTTTATCATTATTAATTTCATTACTTAATTGGTCAGCTCTGGGATACAAGGACAGGGCAGCAAGAAGAATCCTTCAACAATTATGGCTCCAAACAATAAATAACTACAGGATTTCTCATTTTTGTAGCATTCAAGAAATGCTAATAGTGATACTAAAAGGAGTATGAAAATGGAACACAAAGATTAATATGCTAAAATATTTTCAATACTCAGCAGCTTCTGTCTAGGATACTGAAAGAAATAGTACATACTTGGAAATGCCGAGCTTTTATAACTTATATAAATCCCAAAGTTTTGGAGCTTCCAAATGTCTTGGTAATTTTGAGAGTTGTTTTACCTTGAAACCAGGGTAGTTACAGCTCTCAAAAGAAAATTAAAAAATTTATCAACTGAAGTTAATTATTATGTTCCCTTTGTGTTAAATAGCTACTGCAATGAAAAAATACCATTTCAAACATATAACCATTCTTTTTCTAAAGTAAAATTTAAAAAATATTCTACAATAGAGGTGTTCACTTGCATGTGATCCTATTTTATAAATATATTTTTGGTAGAAGTTTTCTTTTATCACCCTTAAGCGTGTCAAAGTACATGAAATGACCAATCTTGTGAGTTTCTTCTTTCTTAATTTTTTCTATCAGAAAAAATCCTGAGATGTCTCAGAATAATCTAACAGAGGATATATTATTTTTTATTTATCTCAGTAACTTCTTCAATAGAAACTTTAATTGACCTTTAATAAGCCAAATTAGAAATACTATATGGCCTTACGTTAAATTTTTTTGAATCATTTAACATATTAACTCAATGGGTTATTAATAATGTATGGTCCGGTTTTGTTAGTATTCACGTTAATATTTCAAATAGAGAACTTGTTCCTGCCTGGTTATACCTGAAGTCTAACCAACATCCAAGAAATACCAGGATCTAGACACTCCAAACTACCAGAGACATATTTGTTCTCCCTCAAGTCCTTCACCTAGTACACTAGAAAGTCCCAGACATTGGGATTTGACCATAATATGCCAGATTAATAAAACTAATAATCATATTTATACTGCATTTGGAATTTCCATTACCCGATATATCTAAATTCATGCAATCTTAGAAAACTTCACTAACTCTTGAACGAGTGAATCTCAGAACTTTTCTTTCCCTTGGTTTGGTATCAGGTATTTCTTTGACTTCAAACTCAAAGCATATTCACAAGACAGAATACTGTGTACATTTTTACATGTAGAAGGAAAAAGCTCACCTCTACATTTCTACCCTTTGACTCCTCAAAAATGTATCTGGCAACCTGAAAAATTTTTTAAGTACTTAATTCATAATTAATGCTGTTTCACACAACGACATAAGCAATGTTTTCAGCTAAGACAATTCATACTATCAATTATGAATATACTTCAGGTAAGGAGCAATGACCTAAAATTAAGGCTTTAGGTTACTACAATCTACCTGTGGAGATATCAAGAAAAAGCAGTACTTTTAAACTTGGTTTTGTTGTTTGTTGTTTGGGTTTTTTCCCAAACAAACATACAGAGATAGGTGTAATCTCACTGCTAGATCCAAGTATACAATCTTGAAAATCTGGTCTTTCTTGTCTAATCCAAAAAAAGAATTAAAAATATGTCATCTACCTTTGTTTTCCTCATCTCACTTGCCAGAGTCAGAACTTTTTCTGCACCAATTTGTTCAGCAGCAATGTCTTGGGAAAAAAAAAAAAAAAAAAAAGGCAAAACAAAACAAAAGACAACAAAGTTTAGCCAGAAAGAAAGGCTGGATTGATGATTTTATTGTTTAAAAGCTCTAACCAGGCAAAGACTTTATAGATCTAGATCTACATCTGAATGTGTATGTGCACAAAACTCTACACAGTATATAGTCCTACTGCATCACTGGAATGATTGGAAGGCTTAAAAATAACCATTATGGTGTTTCTATATGTCTCATCTTTACTTCGTATGCGTCACCTTTCCTTTGCAACACCAGATCTGCAGAGAACTTGTTTGCATAGACTTTTGCTTGCACTTTGTTTAGGCCTGAAACAAAATTTTCCTAAAACACAGACAGAACTGGGAGTTTAGCTTATTAGAATATTTTCAATTATAAACTTGATACTTCACACTTGCAAACTGAGCAAAAGCTATAAACACTTACCTGGGTCAATGTCTGTCGGTTACTCTGTTCAAGGACAGTAAGATGTTCCTCTAGATATCCTGGTCCACATTGTAATGAGAATATTTTTGCAGCATGTTTCACTGGGTCAGTGATACATGTGTTTATTGTCTTCTCCAAATCTGACAGTGGACTGATGTTCAACGATCATGTTCATACCAACATTTACAAATAGCAATGGAGGAATAATCTTTTTGCAACTTACCCACCAAAGAATAAGACTTACTGAGAGAGATAGAACTAGGCCATTCCTTTTGCAAACAGTACATAGTAAAAATAGATATTTTTGAAAACTATACAAAGATTAAACTAGGTAATCTATGAACTTTATTTTGCATAAAGAATTGTAACACCAGTATAAATAGATTTACATATGCCTTCTAAGAATCTCTAATTTTGGCAACATTGTTGTGATAGATTACAATGTTCTCCTCTCCCATGTACTGCATCCAGAGATGATTACATCATCTCAAAAAGATAGGAAAACAGAAATAGTCCAGGGAGGTCCATTATAGCATACACAGAGTAATTAAAAAGACTATAACTTTTTAGTTAGAGAAGGAGATAATGCAATAAAAAAAAAAAAAAAGGTTATGTTTCTAAAGAGACAAATAAAATCATCTACAATTTCAGTTCTCAGAAGGGACAGTAACACCTTCCATCTGTTGAGAACTGCCTTGGAAGCATCAGAGGTAACTTTGTTCTTGAATTTAGCAAAAAATTTAAAATAGCATCTTAAATATTTGAGCAAAGGGTTTAAAACCAATGACAGTCGCTTGAAGTTAATCGTCAAATTGGTCACTTTCCTGAAATAACTTAGTAAGTGCTAATACAGTGTAATCAATGTAGTATAGTATACACACTACAGTATAGCTCTAGTATAGCTGACAGACAATGTTGTGTTCTATCTTAATAGCAGGACAGTAAGACAAAATATTTATTTAAAGAAAAATCAAATGAAATGCAAATTATTAATACCCATAGGATCATTTTAGACTAAAAAGGGGAAAGGTGAGTGAAACCAATTAGAAAATATAAATATATTAATATTTTATTTTTACATTAGCCCAAAATAAAATATTTCCATTTTTAATGTCAGATTGCTCCTCTTAAAAATACACCCTTTTAGTGAAAAAAATACATTTTATAACAAAATGTTCCACCTACCAAAATACTTCTAAACATTTTTCATTTCTTTGTTCCTGTAAGAGAAAAAATTGCAGTCCAAAGCAAAAGAGCAATTTTTCCTCATATGTCTGTAGAGAAGGGCTTTGAGTGAATCAATACTTGCAAAAAATGTAGGCAGGTCAAAAGGTATGTCCTTTTTCCTCCAGAAAGAATGTTAATTTTGACAAATCACTGGTAAACACGGTAAATTTCTTAACAAAATGCAAAGGCATATTTAAAGATTTCTCTAGCAGTATTACCAGTATCAAAAAAAAAAAAAAAGCTCTGTAAAAAGCCAAAATAGCTATTCTCCTTTTCATACTTCTCAGAACTTTTTGCCTTGGGTACTTGCCTTGCAGGTACT
>JAAGNO010020179.1:0-15645 GCA_033439905.1 Ceryle rudis
GGTCCCCGCCAGCCAAAGGCCCCCGACCCTCCCTCAGTCCGCGGCCTCCTCGCCCCCGTCCCTGTTCCCCTTCCCGTCCCCGCCCCGGTCAGGCTCGGCCTAGCCCCCGCATCCCCGTCCCTACCCGGCGGCCGCGCCCTCGAACTTGAGCGTGAGGGTCTCCTCGATGATGCGGTTGTTGACCTCGAGCAGGATCATGTCGGTGCCGGGGAGGGGAGGGGCTCTCAGGGGGCCGAGGCCGGAGGGAGCCGAGCCCGCTGCGCGCACCGGGGACCCGCCCGAGCCTGCGCCGCCACTTCCGCTCTCGCGCCCGCGCGTCACTTCCGGCCCCGGCCGCAGCGGAGCCGGCAGGCGATGGCGCAGGCGCGCGGGGCCCGCCCTCCGCGATGACGTCACGGCACACGCCACCCAGCAGCGCGCGGAAGTGGGGCGGAGGGCGAGGGGCGGTGGGTGAAGCGGTGTCTCCCCAGATGCGGTGGGGCGCGGGCAGAGGGATGCCCCGGAAGGCTGGGTGGGGCTCTCCCCAAGCTGGGGAGGGCCCGGAGGCTTGGGGAGCGCCTGAGGTATGGGGATCCCCAAAAGTGTGGGGTGGGGCGTGGGGTTCTTCTGGTGTGTGGATGGTTCTAGGTCTAGGAGCCCCAACAGTGTGGGGTGCCCCCAGGGAGTGGGGTGAATCTAGGAAGGCTGTGAGGATGCCATGGACCTGACGGGGTGCCCAAAGCTTTGGGGGTGTCCCCAGAGAATAGGAGTGTCCTCATGCCTGTGGTGACACCACAGGGCTGTGACAGTGCCCTACAAATGTATGAGTGCTTCCAGGGAGGAGAGGTGCCCCAAAAGTGTGGGAGCACCCCAAAACTGAGGGGATGGGGGTGCCCCAAATGTTTAGGGGTACCCCAGAAGGATGGGGATGCTTAGGGGGTGTGCTTGGGTGCAAGTTTTCCCTAAAGGCAATAGGGGTGCTTGGAGGAGGGAGGGCACCCCAGGCTTACAGGGGTGCTGGTTGGGTTCCTTGAGTCTAGAGGGCTGGCGTGGGGGCACGGGTCTGCCTGGCGGCACGGCTCAACCTGGCTCAGCTTGACCCAGCTCTGCTCAGCATAGCCACAGCAGGGGGGGCGTGGGGCTCTGCTCTGGGGGGCAAGCCAGCCCTCTAGTACCTCTGTGCTGCCCCAAACCCTGGCAACAATGCCCACTCTATCAATGGGGAAACAGAGGCACGGAGCCCTGTCCTGGCCCACTGGCCTGCCTGCCAAACTCCGACATGGCCCCAGAGGGCCTCCAGTCTCCTGTGGGGGGCTGCAGCACCCAGAGAGGCTTTGAAGGGGAGCCCTGAATCCACTAGTGGCCAGGGATAAAGGGGAGACCCCCAGCTGGAGCCCCTTGGGGTGCATCAGTGCAGGGGGTGAAAGGCACCCCTGGGTGTGCCCTGGTGTCACTCACTGCTGAGTGGCCTGGACCCTGGACCAGGAGGGTGGCAGGGGGCTGTGTGCTGCCACTTCCCCTTCACACTGGGAGAAGGTTTTGCAACCTCGCTTCCTCCCTGGGTGGCATAAAGCGGGCGGTGGAGGGAAGGGGCACTGGGAGACAGCACGGCAGCGGCTGCAGGTGAGGGACCATCCGTCTGGCCTGGCAGGACCCCCGGGCCTGGTCCCACCACGCTCTGTGCCAGAGCCCTCTGGATTCATCCCCGTGGCCTGTGCTTTCAGGTAAGAAACAGCTCGGACGGGGAGAAGACCCCAGATTTGGTGGGACACTGAGGGCATTGAGTCTCCAGGGTGCTCCACAGGAGATTGATGCTTTCTTTGGGCTTCACTGATCCCCCCCAGCAGCCAGATGAACCCCCTTTCATGTGGAGTGGGCTGGGGTCGAGGTGGGCTGGTCCAGCTGCCTGAGGGGCTGCCTGGTGCAGGGGGAGTGGGAGGCAGTGGGTGGGGGCACCCAAGGTTCTGCCCCAGTCTATCTGGGGTGCAAAGCCCCTGCGGTCCCCAGGGTCATTGGTCATGGGTGCCTGGGGGGAAAGTGCTTGCTCCCATTTCCTCGCACAGCGATGAACCAGGGCGGTTCTTCCCTATGACATGTCCCTCCTTCCTCCCCTGGAGACCCCCAGGGCCACCCCAATGTCCCCCAGCTCTTCTCAGATCAGGAGAGGAAATAGGGTGCTGCTTGTTCCCCTAGCTGGGCCATCTGTGGGGTATCTGGGTGGGGATACTTGGTCCTGGAGGAACCGCTGAGATTTTGGAGTGGGGAGGCAGAAAGAAGCAGCCAAAAATAGACTGAGGGGAAATGCTGATGTCCAGCTCTGCCCAGTGCCCACAGCAGCCCCAGCTGGGGGGACCTTACCCCATCAGCACCCATAAGTGTCCCTTGCTGTGGTCCTCTGGGATGCTGGGGCATCACCATCCTGGGATCACTACCCAGGGTCACCATCCTGGATTCACTGCGGGAGCATGGCCAGCAGAGACAGAGGGATTTTTCCAGGCATGGGCACCAGCCCAGCTGCAGTTGGGAATTCCCACTGCGCAGAAGGGAAAGTTAATTCCAGGGAGGATTTGGGTTTAGGGCTGAGGAGTCGGCATGGTGGAGACTCGGCACCCCCAAGCAGCTCTGGTGTCACCAAACCCTGAAGGGGCTCAGGGGCTCAGAAACAGAGCAGAGGGCTGAAGCCAGAGTGAAACAAGAGTCCGTATCCATACTGGGAGAAGGCTGAAACCCAATGGTCTTTAGGGAGGCAGGGACAGCAGGGTGTCCTACAGGTGAGGAAAGAGGAAGAGTGACTGTCAGCTGTGATTTCCTCATCGTGGCTGAGCACAGGGGACATGGGGATGCCCGGCAGCACACAGCTGAGCAACAGGAAAACCAAAGATGTGAAATATTTCTAAAGCCACCTGCAAAGGTTGACACATCTTTCTTTCTGGGGTGTGAAACCATTCATGCAGGGAAAGTAGGGGGAAGAAGGGCATGAAATAACCTTCAAATCTTCTCAAGTGCTACCTGCCCTGGACACTGACCACCGCCTCACCAGTGGCTGGGTTGGCAGGATGGGGAGCTCCAGCAGTGATGCTTGAGGAGATGGAGAGGCTAGAGGTACCCAGAAGTGCTCAAAGGGCTTTGGAGATGACCAGGGGGATCCAGGGATGCTGAAGGGGCCAGGTGTCTCCTGAAGGGACATGATACTGCAGTGATGGGGGAGCCTCCCAACCTGAGGAGAGGTGGCTGGTCTGGGGGGGGAACCCCCTTGTCCATGGGGGTCAGGGAAGGCAGAGGGTTGAGGTGAAATGGTGCAGACTGAGGGGTGCTGGGGTTATTGTATGAGGGGATGTATGAGGGATAGTGTTGGTGTTATTAGGAAGCACTTCCTCAGGGAAAAAGTGATTAGACACTGGAATGGACTGCCCAGGGAGGTGGTGGAGTCACCATCCCTGGAGGTGTTTAAGGAAAGATTGGATGTGGTGCTTAGTGACGTGGTCTAGAGAGACCTTATTGTGGCCTTTCAGTACTTAAGAGGCCTGTCAGAAAGATGGGGACAGACTTTTTAGCAGGGCCTGTTGTGGTACGACAGGGGGTGATGCTTTTACACAAAAGGAGGGAGATTTAGACTAGAGAGAAGGAAGACATTTCTTACACTGAGGGTTGTGAGACCCTGGCCCAGGTTACCCAGAAGGGTGGTAGATACCCCATCCTTGGAGCTATTCCAGGTGAGGTTGGTCAGGTCTCTGGGAAACCTGGTCTGGTTGCAGATGTCCCTGCTCCCTGCAGGGGGGTTGGAATAGATGACCTTTAAAGGTCCCTTCCAACCCAAACCATTCTGTGATTCTGTGTGCAGCATTGTCCATTACCTAGCGTGGTGTGGATACATTGGAGCAGCGGAGGAGGGCTTCCCACTGGCTGGGAGGGGACCTGAGAGGCAATGGAGGTGCTAGGGGACCCAGAGATGTCACCCCTGGCCCACATCACCTTCCCACCCTACACTTGTACCGCTCTGTGCTCCGCAGGCAAAATGGAGTCACTCTCCTACAATGGGGATTTCTCCAACATCCTCGCCCTCTACAACTTCACCTACGACTACAGTACGGCCATGCCTGACACTGCTGACTCTGCTGCCCCGTGCAGGCCCAGTGGCTCAGTCCTCAACAAGTACCTGGTGGTGGTGACCTACTGCCTTGTCTTCATCCTCAGCATGGTGGGGAATGGGCTGGTGGTGCTGGTGGTGACCTCTAGCCACACCAACCGCTCTGTCACTGATGTCTACCTTCTCAACCTGGCAGTGGCAGACCTGCTCTTTGCCCTTAGCCTGCCACTCTGGGCTGCATACCAAGCCCACGAGTGGGTCTTTGGCACTGTGATGTGCAAAGCCATCTCTGTGCTGCAGGAGGCCAACTTCTACAGTGGCATCCTGCTGCTGGCCTGCATCAGCGTGGACCGCTACTTGGCCATTGTCTATGCCACCCGAGCTGCCACCGAGAAGAGACACTGGGTGAAGTTTGTCTGCTTGGGCATCTGGGTCTTCTCTGTGCTGCTCTCTCTGCCCGTGCTGCTCTTCCGTGAGGCATTTATCTCACACGGCAATGGCACCGTGTGCTATGAGCGCATCGGCAACGAGAACACGAACAAGTGGCGGGTGGTGTTGCGGGTCCTGCCACAGACTTTTGGCTTTGCCCTGCCTCTCCTGGTGATGCTATTCTGCTACGGTGTCACCATCCACACCCTCCTGCAGACCAAGAATGCCCAGAAGCAGCGGGCCATGAAGGTCATCTTGGCTGTTGTGCTGGTCTTCCTTATCTGCTGGCTGCCTTACAACATCACATTGGTGAGCGACACCCTCATGAGGACACATGCCATCACTGAGACCTGCGAGAGGAGGAACAGCATCGACACAGCCCTCTCTGTCACACAGGTTCTGGGCTTCTCCCACAGCTGCATCAACCCCATCATATATGCCTTCATCGGGCAAAAGTTCCGCAACAGCTTCCTCAAGATCCTGGCGCAACGTGGACTCATCAGCATGGATGCTGTAGCTCGCTATGGCCGCACCTCCTATGCCTCCACCTCTGGCAACACCTCCACCACGCTCTGAGCCCTGCTGGGGCCCAACCCTTGTGGCTCCCAGCAGGTCCTGGCACCCCCCACACCTCATCAACCTTGCACAGCCCCCTATGATGTGGGCAGTGATGCCATGGGGATGGGCAGGTTCACCACTGGATGCTGGATGCCAGCTAGTAGGGGCCTTGGGCTGCAAGTGGGTAGGACTCCATTGCTGGGGGAGTGACGCTAAGTGCTGCCCACCCTCCCCACTCTTTGGGGCAGAACCTGTGACTTTGGGGACCCTGCAATACTGCTGTGGGGATGGGTTCTGTGGTTGAGGGCTGTCCTGCAATAAATGAGTTAGCAGGTTCATCACCAAGGTCTGGCTCCTTTTTGCCTTGGGAAGGGAGATGGCAGGATGGGACCAGGGCACATCTCTGAGGTTGATGGGTCCTGGTCTCCCCACCTCAGTGCCAAAGCAATAGTGCCAGCTGAGCATGGCGCAGAGTGGGTAACCCTGCTTTCAGGCCAGGGAAGGGCTGTTACTCAAGAGACCGTTACAGAGTTTGGCATCCTGTGCATCCCTAGAGGGGACCCAAACCCAAACCTCAATCCCCACACTCACCCAGTGAGGTCCTGGCACTTCCCCGGTGCTGTGTGGTGTCTGTCCCATCTGGGGACAAAACTCCCCTCTTCCCGACCCCATCCTGAGCTCCAGTGAAGCAAATCACTGCAAGATCTCTGGGCAGCTCCTCACCGACACTGAGCCAGCCCTGTGACCCCTGCCTGCAGCATGCCAGCATCTGGGGCATCCCCTGCTTCCCCACCCCCCCCCCCCAGTGCTGTGGTGTTAGGACATCATTGTGCAAAGGACTGGGAACCTGTCCCTTACACAATCAGGACATTTCCGTCCTGGCTTGGGCAACTGGGGTTGGCACTGGAGTGGGGCAGAGAGGCTAAAAGAGGGGGCTGTGACCCTGATAGGGTCCCTCCTGCCACCCTGTGTGCCAGGCATTGGGGTGCCTGCCACAGCACAGCCAAGCAACTCTCTACGAGGGTCTTGTACTGCTTCTCCAAAGCCCTGCTCCAGCATCCCAAGGGTCCTTAACCATGGGGGCATCAGCATGTGTCAGTTGCGTGCTGCCTCATGGGTGAGTATGGGTGTCCCCTGGAACACATGAAGGGAGCCCTGGGGAGCCCTGGGAACTCGGGGCTAGGCAGGGTCAGCAGGGTGCTAGGCAGAGACAGCCCATCACCTTTCTATCTGGGAAACCTCTTGCCCAAGTGGTTCCTTGCAGCCTGTCAGGAAGCTGTTGGCCAAGAGCCATCTCCCTTGTCTGCTGCTGCCTCCCTGCTGCAGGGTGGGGCAGATGGTGTCTCAGCCTGGCTGCATCTGGGACACCACTTATGATGATGGTTCCCCCCTAGCAGGTCTTAGACACCCCCATGCTGGCATTCCCCCACCTCACACCCAACTTGATGTTCCATCCAACAACAACAGATAGACAACGCAGAAGCCACAGGGACAGCAGGAGCAGATTGTTTTCCTCTCTCTGGACCAGCCACAAGAAGTCACACCTTAAACTTGAGATGTCAGGCAGCAGGACCTGCCTGCAGGCCCCAGATGCCTGGGTGTCTGATAAGTCCGAGAGGAGGCAGCCAAGGCAGAGGGTGTCCCAGGCACAGTAGGGAAGTCCCAGCTCATGTAGCCTATGAGTGCCCTTGCTGGTAGCAAAGCAGACAGCAGCGCCCCTGCTTGCTCACATCCACGGAGCACGTGTGGCACACCTTGCCCTGGCACAGCCTGCCAAGAGAGTGGGTGGTGAGATTTGTGCCATCGTGGTCCCATGCCAGTGCCCCGCCCCGTGCCCCCTGTAGCCCACCTGCAGCTGTACCGCCGGGAGAGGAGGCGGAAATCCTTGTGGCAGCGGGTGCACAACCCTGCATTGTGGGGTGCCAGGCTGGTCATCGGGGTGTTGATGCCCTCTGTCTTCTGCCACAATGCATCCTTCTCCCTGCAGGAGGGGACAGGTCAAACCTGTCAGGAGCGTGCCCCATGGTGGGGGTCCAGGATCACACCCTGGCACCCCAGGCCCAAGAAGGGCACCTAAGGCTCTCAGAGTGTGGTGAGTGGCATTTGCCTGGGCTCTGGTGCCCTCCTCTGGGCAAAGGGGTTTGGGGCCCGCCACCCCCATGTGGCCCCATCCTCATGGGGTCCCTGAAGCTCTCACCGCAGCAGCTCCAGCAGCCGCCCCTTCATGTCGCGGATGAGCTCCTGCTGCCTCGCCTGCTCGGCACCACGTGTGGCCTCCCGCTCCAGGGCCTCCCTCTGCGCCCGCTGCAGTGCCAAAGCCCAGCGCTCCCCGTCCTGCCGGGCCCTGGTATGCAGCAGTGGGGAGATGGTCCTCCTGTTCCTCAGCCGATCATCTCTCCCTCCCTCCACTGCCCATCCATCCCAGGGCTGGCTCCCCAGCCCCACAGAACCTTGCCATCTGCCAGGCCAACCAGCTATCCATCTCCCAGCTCTTCATTCTTCCCCATGCTCATCCTTCTGGCCTTTTGCCCACCCATGCATCCATTGACTCACCCCAAATTCACCCCTCCTTTCCTCCAACCTCTTGTCCTAAATTAATCTCTCCATCCTATGTGTGCCCACCCACCAACTTATTCACTCAAAATTCATCCATCCATTCACCCCTCCATCCCTCCATCTATCTACCCACCCCAAATGAATTCTCACCCCTCTGCCCACCTATCCCTCCACTTACCTATCAGTCTTCAAATTGAGGCCTCCCTCCCCAAATCCCTCTCTCCCCAAATCCATCCCTCCCTCCCTCTGACCATCCCCAGGTGCTGCCCCCCTGGGTCCAAGTAGGGCATCATGAGGGGTCCCAGAAGAAACCCTGTGGTGGGTGGAGATGGGGGGCACCCACTGTGGAGTGGTGGGACGTGGGAGTGGGGAGTCCCTGCCTGACCTGCTGAGCTGCTCCTGCAACTGCATCACTTCCTGCCTCTGGGCCTGGAGCTGCTGACAGCTCTGCCGGGCTTCCTTCTGCGCTATAGCAGCCAGGCTGGCCAAGTGCTGTGGGAGAGTGGGGGCTCAGCTATGGCCCCCTGGCCCCCACCTCACTGTGGGATTCCCTTAGACTTGTCCATACCATGGCCATGCCAGTGGCCGTGTCCACCTGGGGGTCTGATGGAGGCTCCTGAGGACCACGGGCGAGCTCCAGCGCCTGCCGCAGCACCTTCTCCACAGCAGCCACCTCGTCCAGGGCACTGGCATCCTCCGGTGCGTCCGTTCTTCCCACCACTGCCAGCGCAGCCTGGCAGTCCCGCAGGCGCGAGGCCAGTGCCGCCGCCTCTGCCAGCGCCCCGGCCAGCCGGGTGCCCCGCTCCTCTGCCGCCTCCCGCCAGCCCCTCGCCTCTTCCTGCGCCTGTGCCAGTGCCCCCAGTCCCCCTGCTGCTACCGCTGCTGCCAGCGCCTGCTCCAGAAAGGCGTTGGTCTCCCGCAGTGCCTCGGCCTCTTGTGCCCGCAGCTGAGCCCACCGGGCGCTGCCCTCCTCCCATCGCCGGTGCTGCCGCTTCTCCTCTGCCAGCCGGGCTGACAGCACCTGCAATGCTGATTCCTGCTGCCCCAGCTTGGTCTGCAGCTGGGACACCAGCGCCCTCAGGGACGCCTCCGTCTCTTCTGGTTGTTCAGGTACCAGTGGTGGGGAGCCAGGCATGCACCCCATGCCGGGTGGTGGAGATGTGCCAGACTCCCCATCACCGCTGGACTGGGCTGCTTTGCTAAGACTATGTACATCCTTCAGCTCCTCTACATCCATGTCCTCCAGCTCCTTCTCATCCTCCTTCAGCTTCCCTTCATCCCCCTTTTCTATGTCCTCCTCCACCTTCTCTTCCATGTCTACCTCCACCTCCACATCCTCCTCCTCCTTCTTCTCCTCTTCCTCCTCCTCCTCCTCTTTCTTCACCCCCTCTTCATCCTCCTCTTTCACATCCTTCTTCACCTCTGCATCCTCCACATCCCCCTCCACATCCTCCACCTCTACATCCACCACCTGCAGGGCAGCCAATGTGGGTGGGCACAAGTGGGCTGGCGCCCCATGGGATGCTGCAGTGGGATGGGCAATGCAATCAGGCCATCCAGGCACCTTGGTGCTGGTATCATCTGTCAGTGGGGCTGTCTTCGCTGGGCTGCTCCTGGCCACTGGGCTGGGCCGTACCAGTGTCCTAGAGGAGACACAGGACTCAGGGCCACCAGGTCACCCTAACAGTGAGTGAGGAGGGCACCATCACCCCCCCCTCCCTCTGGGCTCCCTGGGCACAGAGACGGAAAGAGCAGCAGGGCTGGTGACACTGGGTGGCACCTGGTGACAGGGGACCAGCGATGCTTGTGCCACCACTCTGTGGTGGTTGCAGAGAGGAACTGCTGCAGCACGTGTGCTTGTGCCAGTGCATGCACACGTGTGTGCAAGCAGCAGAAGAGAGGTGAGTGTGCTGGAGAGGTTGCATACACAAATGCCCCCCTGCAAGCATGCCCAGGGGAAAGGGTGTGCTCACTCACACACCTATATGCCCCCTGTGTCTCAGATGTCACAGTGCTGCAGCAAACCCATGCCTGGGCATGTGCTTGGCAGAGGATGGCAGTGGGTGGGTGTGCCCACACACATGGCATGTTTGTAGGCATGGTCATGGCGTGCATGCTGGCGTGGGTGTCTGTGCCTGCCTGGGGCCATGTATGGAGGGAGGGCTGTTACAGCTGGGGTGCCACGTGAGGTCCAGGGTGGTGGGGCAATGCCCATGTGCTGCTCTATGATGCTGAGCCCGAGGTGCCACTGATGCCCTTGGCACTCCCAGTGTCCCCAGTGCTCCTGGTGCCCCCCACATCCCCAGGCTCACTCAGAGAACATGGGCCAGGCTGTGTCCAGGTCAGGCCTGTGCAGTGCCAGGTGGAAGGTGATGCCATCCAGCTCGTAGAGGCTGCCCAGTATCTCCACCCGGTGCTGGGAGCTCAGGAAGGGGCTGCGGGCGTAATACCACTCACTGTAAAAACAAAACAGTCTCAAAAATGCTGCCCACCATCCCTCCCCTCCCCACCCCCCAAGCATCCTGTTCCTGTGCCCCCTGCTCTTACCAGAGGCTCTCAGGGTCAAGGAAGCAGAGTTGCAGGGACTCTGCCAGCTGCTGGTGCACCAGGCAGTACCGCAGGAAGGCTCGGCCTTTGCCCACAGGGGTCTTCAGCTGGGGGGAGAGGGGGTTTTCCAGCCCTGCCACGCCAGTCTGCCCCCCCCCACCCCAAGACCATGCAGGGGGGAAGGGGATCCCCAAGGGCAATGCCGGGGGCAGTGGGGACCCCAGATTTGAGAAAACCCTTTACAGCACCAGTGGGTGAGTTATTGGTGCCCAAGTGAGTGTGTGCCCATGCACAAGTGTGTGTTCACCCACAAACAAGCAGAAGTGCCCCTGGCTGCCCCGCCAGCCCATGCCCACCTTGTCCAGGGAGGTGACAAAGCGAATGCCCTCATGCTCCTGCCGTCGCCGTGCCAGGCCCTGGCACAAGAAATCCCAATAGTCCTTGCGCTGACCAAAGAAGGTCCTCTTCTCCTTGAGGTCAAACTGACAGAGACACAAGCTTGGGCTTGCTTGTTTGGGGGTGTCCCCTCTCCTCCTAGCCTGTCCCCTGTGGGGCTGGGATCTAACCAGCTCCCCCAGCAGAGCAAGTCCCGATGTCCCCTGGCTGTCCCCTCTTTGCTGTCTCTGTGCCTCAGTTTCCCTTTTGCGGTATGTGCACTTTTACACACAGGTGTTTGTGAGCCCTGTCTGGGGATGCCCAGGGCCAGGCAACAGTGGCTGGGGTCAGCCCACACTCCAAAACACCCGCCACGGGGTCTGCTCTGCCCTCAGCTGTGCCCCAGGGGAAGGTAAGACAGGGAGCAATGGGGATGGAGGAGTGGCGGTACCTGGAGGAGGAACTCCAGCTGGGCACAGAGGCTGTGCAGCTCCCTACTCCCGTCTGTCACTGGCAGATTCTGCTCCCGATAGCTGCGGTTCAGCTCGGCCACAGTCTCTGTGGGATGGCAGGTCTGAGCTGGCACGGCTCTGCCTGGGCAGCGGGCACCCTGCCTCATCCCACCCCACCTCCCCACCGCCTCTCAGCTCCCGGCCCTGGGGATTTCTGCCGGCTGGTGAAAGAGGAACCTGCCTGGGATGAAGCAGAGGAGCAGGGAGAGTGAGGGGCACAGGTACCCGCTGGGCACTGCTGGTCCCCTGGGGCTTGCAGCGAGGACAGGAGCAAGCAGCAGCGTCAGGCTTGGCACTGGGATGCTCTGAAGCACTCATGGAAGTTATGGGGTGGGGTGGCTGCGAGGAGGGACCCGGCATGGATAGGGTGTGATGTACCATGCAGGGCACATGCTGGCACACACTTGCGGGGGACAGGCTCGTGCACTTACTCTGCAGGTCCTTGATGATGCGGTTGAGCTCCCCCTCCCCTGCCATGGCTGTATCCAGGCATCTGCAAAGGCAGGGGCAGCAATGAGAGGTGCCAGGCTGGCACTCATCTGGCACCCTCAAACTCACTGCTCCAAGGACAGAGTCTGCCCCACCCCCACCCCAGCCCCACTCCAGAGCTACCCGCTGTTAAGGTAAGAGGGGTGGGCTCAGGCATCCCCTTTCCCTGCCCATGGGATAGGGAGTATGGGGTGGGAAAGGGTACCATCCCTTACCACCACCTCAGTTGTCCGAGTGTCCTGTCCCAAATGCCCACAGGCTCTGCCCCCACACTGTGCCCCACCTCTGCCCCCATTCCCTGGAGGGCTTCTGAGACTGATGCCCCCCCTCGCCCCTTCCTTGGTGTGTTCATATCCTCGTCCCTGTCCCCTAGGATTCAGGATGTGGGTTTGGTGTGGGCGAAGCACTGCCTTTGCTTCTGCTCTCGCTTCCCTCACTCACATCACAAACTGTGGGGGGTGCTCCTGGAGTGGCAGAAAAGGTGGGCACAAAAAAAGTGGGCTCCCCCCCAGGCAGAACCCTCTGCCACAGCATGATGCCTGCGTGACTGGCACGGGGTTTGAGAGTCTTGTGGGCATGGACAGGGGGGCCAGGAGACATAGTGCAGCAGGGTGCACCCTGGGGACAGGGCAAGGAACAGTGCCCATGGAGGTGGCAGGTCCAGGGCTTGTCACCGAGGGTGGTAGTTGGGCAGAAGGCTGGGGGAGCACACAGGTGCGTGTCTGGGGTGTGCACAGCAGGGTGCATGTGTGCTCACAATAGCATGTGTGCCCAAGCATGCCCAAGAGAGCCTAAGTGTGTGTGAGTGCCCTGTGCCCCCTGCAACAGCAGAGTGGCTTGGAGGGCAGAGCAGGACATGGGACTCTGGACGTGTGGGTTCCCATCCCTGTGCCCTTGGGTGACTGTGGATGAGCCGTCTTCCCACCTGCCCACCCTGCCCATGCCTCAATTTCCCCCAAGAAGAAGAGACCCTTACCTGTGGACAGGAGCCGTGGGGTGACCCGAGGCGCTCACTGGCTGGGAAGATGCTGGTGTGTCCCCTCCCCACAGTGCGCCCGCCTGCTTCTCCTTTTGAACATTGTCAGGAGGAAGTATGGGAGGTCGTGGGGGAAGCTGCAGAAGCCACCCCCTGCCCACCCTGCATCATATCAAACACTAGAGTTTGGCCCTCTGGCACCCAGCTCCCTGGTTTGGGAGGTGCCAGTTTTGGGGAGAGGGTCAGCAAGGCTGGTCTCCTCGTGCATCCCCTGTGGGGCAGAAGGAAGGACAGCGCCAGGCTTGGGGGGCATCCTGGTGCCTTCCTATGGGCATTCAGCTTGGGAATACTTTGGGGGATCCCCCTGCAGTTTTTGGGGGCGGGGTCTGGGACCCATACCCAGCAGCCAAGAGCACCCCTGGGGCACCAGCAGCCCTTGGCAGAGAAACCTCTTCTCCCATGCACAACAGCCCCCAAGGGACAAGAACCCCTGAGCACAGATACTCCCCCAGCAAGCTGCAGCCCACCCCAGCAAGGCCCACAACCCTGGGGCATCAGTCCCTCACATGGGGGCTATGCTCAGAGGTGGTGTGCAAACTCTTTCTGAGTGCCCTAGGCAAGGTCCCCCCCCCTTGCTGTCTGTGCCTTGGGGGACCTCTGCCCATCAGTGCCCCTCAGCCACCGTGCCTGAACCCCTTTGCTGTACCAACCCGGTTCTGCAGGCTCCTTCTGGGGTGGGGACTAAATCCCTTGGAGGGCTCATCCTCTCAGTGCCTGTCATGGGGATACACTGCCATCCCACTCCCCACCACCATCCTGCTTGGTGGATGTCCACAGTTATGACCAGCTGCCCCCACATCCTGCCCCCCTCTGTGCCCCACCTTGTAACACCCACTGCTCCTACCTGTGCCACCCCGGGGGTTCTGGGGGACACCCGCCTCCCCCTGGCCAGGCCTCCGCTCAACACCAAAGCGAAAGTAGGAAGTGATGCTGAGCGGGAGCATGGGCCTCCCCACACCCTCCTGGCTCCTGGGGAGGGAGGGGAGTGAGTTGGGCTGTGGGAGCAGCTGAAGGGCATGGGGGAGCTGGTGGCAGTGTTTGGGGGGTGACTCCCAGCCTCCCCAGCACCCCCTTGCCTTGTGGCACCCTGCAGTGGGTGGTGCTGTGGGCATGGAGCACAGCACCCCACATCAGATGGGTGGGGTGGACAGGGTGTTGGGGGGCGGTAGAGCATCACTCCACTGTGCTGGGGGGTATACATATGTGTGTCCATGCGCATGTGCATGTGTGCGATTGCACACGTCTGCAGGCTGCATGTGCTTGGTTATAGGTGTAACTCATAAACATGTGGCAGGTGTGGGTGCCACTGCAGCGCCCTGGTAGAGGGGGCCCCTGTCCTTGCTCCAGCCAAGGGCCAGGCAGGGGGTGCTGAGGGCTGGGGGGGGTGGAAGAAGACGCCTGCCTGTCCTTGTGTGGGTGCAATTCAATTAATGAGGTCTGGCCCTGGTTCAGTGCAGCCAATAAAGCTAATGGCCCCGCCTGCACAGGCCTGGCGCTGCCTGGCGAGGGGGGGCCAGGGGCCATCTGCTAATGAAATGGGGGTGGGGAACGATGGAATCAGTGGTGATGTCACCTCCCCTGCGCTCTTGGTGCAGGGGTGCATGTGCCCTGGAACCCCCTGCCCTCCAGCTCCAGGATACCAGGCAGGGCTGACAGGTGGGGCTGACAGCTGTGAAGTATGGGGCACCCCTGGAACTCTCTGCCCCTGCACCCCTCCCTGGTGCTATAGCTTGGTAGAAGCCTTCCCAAGGCAAATGCAATTAGTGCTCAGGCCTGGCATGGCTGCTGCACACGCTTGGCACCAACAGCTGCCCTGTGGGGACAGGTACTTGCCCAGCACCACCACAGCATCATGACAGTGTCCAAGGACGCTGCCTCCAGCCCCCCTTGGCACCACCTTGATGGGTGCAGGGAAAGCAGTGGTGGTGACCCCAGAGCAGCTGCAGGGTGGTGTGCACCCTGTCCCTCTGCCCTGTGCAAGCCTGGTGGCAGGTTGGGGGTGCCTGAGCTGTGTCAAGGTGCCCTGCAGCAAGAAGTTCCCCTGGGTAACACTGCACCCACACCATGGAGCATCAGCTAGGCACCCTTTGGAGAGGGGACCACACTGAAGGGGAGTGGAAGAGGTGTCCCTGAATGTGTCCTCAGGCTCCTGGGAAGGGGAGAAGCTTGGTGGGGTAACAAGGGGGGCTGGCAGGGGGGCAGGGAAGCTCCCCCCCTGTGCAGGCACTACAGTTTAGGGCTTGGGTTGTGGAAGGGGTGCTGGAGGGAAACTGAGGCATGGTCGAGGAGGGGTGTCATGGGTTGAACTGTATCTGAACCCAGGCATCTGTGCATCTCCACCCTCAAATCAGAGGGGGCTGGAGGTGGGAGGCACTGACAGGGTGCAGCAGCCACCCCAAGGGGGCAGGTGGGTGATCCCAAGGGCTGCTGAACCCCAAGCCCCGTGTGCGGGGAGAAGGAAGAGGAGGAGGAGGTGGGGAAGGAGGAGGGGGAGGAGGAGAGGGAGCGTGTCGGAGCTGGCTCCCACCCAAGCACTGCAGGACATGGGCGGGCACGGTGCTCCCTGCCTGGCTGCCAGCGCGCAGGCGACGCTGGGGGACCGGCGGGGGGGACAGGGCCCGGTGGGGCCGCAGCCCCCCAGCCTATCCCCGCACGGCCCCGTGCCCACCGCCGGGCACCTCCTGGGCACTGCCCGGGCACTTGAGCTTGTGGCAGCCGGGGGGAGCACGTCTGGGTTTGACCACCCCTGCGAGCGTGCCCTGGGCAGGGGTCTGCCCCTGCACCCCTCCTCTCCGACCATCTGACCCCCGGGCAGGGGCACCATGACCCGGCTGAGCTGGTGCTTTGCCACCTTGGTTCGCTGGGGAAAGTCCTTGGTGTCCTGCATCCTGCCCCTCCGCTCCTGCCGCCGCCGGGAGGTAAGCAGGCACCGCCAGGCACGGCGTTAGGGTCAGGGGCTGCAGAGGGGGCATGACATTAGGCGGGCTCCGGGCGGGAGCAGGGGGACTGGGGTTACAGGCTGGCACTGGCCCTGCTGGCTCTGGGCAACAGGGTTTAAACTGCATATGAATGCCTGG
>JAAGNO010020180.1:0-50284 GCA_033439905.1 Ceryle rudis
GGGTGTACCAATGCTATTCCACCCAGAAATAGATTCACAGACTCTTTTAGAACATATCCCTCCTCACGTATGAGAGATGATTCACATGATGATTTTCTGCTTTCTGGGTGTTGTTATTTTGCCGTAGTCTCCCGGGAAGTTCAGTCAGGTGAGAATTGTCCCATCAAGACCGACATGTGCTGCAGTCATAAAGTACAGTGACAGCTTTAGAAGACAGTTGGAAGAGGAGGTGCTGCTGCTGCCTTCTAACAACTATTAGCTAAAGCCTTTGTTCAGAATGTGATAGACCCTGCTTCAGATTCCTTTTTTGCCTGGAGGGATCAACCTACATCTTCCACTTTCCGGGCGAATATCCCAGTCGCCAAGCTGTGTGTTGTCTTCAGTTCTCCTGGCTGAAGCTGTGTTACTATCCAGAAAAAGAATGCATGATTCACTGAGCCAGAAAGAGGATGTATAAGAAGATGTTGCCCTCCAAGACTGGAGACATGCAAGCTCTGGTCTTTGATTTCAGAAGTAATTCTGAAAGCTGTTCCTTGGAGCAAACATGCAAAGCCTAACATTTCCTGTCCTTTTCTTTCCTAGTGCCTGATCATTAAACTTTAGAGCCATGCTTCATTATGCTTGTGTATGGTTTGTTGTGGTTTTTTGCTTGTTTGTTTTTCTTGTTTTTGTTTGTTTGTTTGTTTTTAATCTGGAGCCCCTTTTTAAACCAGCCTCAAATAGAAAAGGTGAACAAACACTGCCTGGAAGAGAAGACTGGCTTGCAGCTTGCATATTCTCCTGGAAGATCAGAGAGATATGGGTACAGATTGCCCACTAGTGAAGGAACTGAACTGTGGTATTTTCCTTTCTGAGCTACTGTTCTGCTTTATAAAAAGTACTCTGTCAGCAGCTATATTATTAAACAAATGAACAGACAAAAAGTAGCAGCACTGCCGAGTAAAGGTGGTATAGACTCACCCACTGCGAAGGTTTGTGGGGTGGGAATCACATCTCAGAAAGAAAGGAGCCTTTTTGTATCTCTGTGTTGGGCATTCTGGGAGTAGAATTGAGGACTCCCCACTGACTGGGCTTTCCCGGTGACTAAACATTGACAGTTCCACGCTGAACGTGTTGACTTTAGATTACGCTGCGCTTAGCATGCTACCTGTTTACTCAGCCATCTCATGCTGAAAGGTCCAGCCTTCTGTACTGTGTAAGGAGCTTAAGCACTTGGGTTAAAATTACAGCTTCTTTTGGGAGCTAAGCACATGCAAGTGGTGTGTCCAACATCTGGGTTTCATCTTCCGGATGTGGCCCAGCGCTTCTAAATGCTGGTTTGTCCTACTCATTTAGGTAGACAAGCGATGATTGGAATGATAGTGTGGATGTGTTAATGGGCTGAGCGTTTACATTGTTGACTTATTAAACAGTTTCTAGTATAGTATCTATATTCCTGTTGCTAATTTGATGTGTGTGCTTGTGCACGCCGGTTTAGCCTGGAGTAGTGCCATTCTTACCCAGGTAACACATTTTCAAAGATTCTAAATGCGACTTCTAGTAGAGGAGACTAAAATAATTTTTTTTTTTTCTTTTTTAAATTTGATAATTAATCATTCAAATGAAAGTGTCAGAGAACTTTGACTCTTGTGGACTTTTAAACTCATACAAGCAGATTTAAGCATAAGAAAAAAACAATTACCTGAAAAGTCTTTATAACCTTCCCATAAACGTGAATGTTTTTGTTAAGCTTCAGCTTAGAGCTGTGTGATGCTACAGATAATATTTGTAGATGGAAACTTCTGCTGGGGAGTGATATGATTTTGTTTTTTTTCTTACATGTATATGTGCCAGTGCATATTTATAGTGTAGATGTGCTACGCTGATCTACAGGGAAGCAGTCCAGAGATGTTTTCCTTGATGAAACCAGCATAAGTGTGTGGTTGTAGCTGGTCTTGTGCTGATGTAGTTTGGATGCTACCTGAAAGAGGGGAGCAGAAGACCACTGAAAGGCACATTTGCTGGTCATGAAAGCCCCTCTGGACTGGAGAGCTTCATGAAGTCACTTGTGACATCATGTAAGATTCTTCCCAGAGGGAATAGCTACAGCATGTGGAACTTAAGCTATATGCAGCAATGCTTAAATCATGACATTGTCAACAGCTACTGCCTTGAAGGTAGGCCAGTTGGAAACTCTTGTTTGATGTACACATGGGATTTTCTTGGTACCTGCAGACAGTGGGCAGAAAGAATCTTACTAAACCATCAAGATTATTTGGGGAGGAAATTTTGAGACTCTTCATGTTAAGGAGTTCCTAGAGTATCGTATTGAGTAATGTAAGCCAGGCAGCGTTTCATAAACCTGAAGCAGGAAAATATTAATGGAAAAAAATCTTTCTTAAGAATGGCCATAGGGGCCTGCGCGAGTATAACTGTATTGGTTTGACTCCTATCAATAGGACTGCACCTTGAAGCGTGTGCTTTGCCTGGGTGGTTGTATTTATAGTTGTGCGTGTCTCTTTGCGTGTTTTGGTTTAGTAGTAGGCTAGCACATTGATGAATAGATGAGAAGCAATGTTTAATGTGTATTTAAAGATCTGGTTTAAAAGAATGGGCTAGTAGTTAACATTAGAGGTTTTGTCTGTGTCCCAGCAATATCAAATCGTTTTGGCAAAAGAGATGTTTAAATGCTGCTACCGTAAACAGAAATGTGTCCTAGTTGAGAAGAAGCTTTAAACCAACGATATTGACAGTTTTCTGTCATTTAGGCTAGCAGGACTGTCAGTGGTACAACAAACTGTAGACGATGGTTGCTATAGCATTTTATTAATATTTTGGGGTTTGTCTTTCAAAGTGTTGTTATGACAGCCTGGGAGGCTGTCAAGTATTGGAGAAAAACAATATTAGTGAGCGGTATCTTAGTTGAAGAAAAAAGCAGATGAAGTAATTGGCTGTGTTAGCTGGGACACTGCAAATTGCCTTTGGTTGCTGGCAGCACATCACTTCCTCTGAGTTATTTATTCCTCCAGTCAGTAATTAGAACCGGTTTTTGCTCTCCTGCCGTGGAAGAACTGAGCTGCTGCTGATTCTAAGGACTGCAAGAGGACAGAGTTCAATATCTTTTGCATACCTAAAAAAGTTTGAGCAGAGCTATTTCAGATGAGTGCAGACTCAGGCTGCCATAGCATTGTGTAACAAATTCATAGCACGGGGGCAAATGGCCCAGTGCACGTGGGGCGAGCAGTGGGTGTTGTTTCCCTGGTCTTTAGCAAGGCCCTCAGCATGGTCTCCCACGTTATCCCAGTAGTCCAGCTGGTGAAATAAGGACTCGACAGATAGACTACATGTAAAGTAGTTGGACGATTAGCGGGACCATTGGCCTCAAAGGGTTGTGATCAGCAGAATGAAGTTCCAGTGGCAGCTGATTACTAATAGAGCCTCTTGGGTGGATTTTGGGGCTGATGCTGTTACATGTCTTTATTAACACCCTGGGATGAAGGAATGTCCTCAGCAGGCTCCCAGGTGATACCAAACCTGGGGGAACATCAACGCCATCATATGCTGAGGGGTAGAGCTGCCATTGAAGGATCTTGACAGAAGTGGGCTTCCAGGAACCTCATGAGCTTTGATAAAGGCAATTGCCAAGTCATTCATTTGGGAAAAAACAACCCCACCTACCTGCTCAAGGGCAAGTTGAACGTGAGTCACCAGCATGCCCTTGGGGTGAAGAAAGCCAGCTGCCTGCTGGATGTTGGAAGAATGTTGAGGGAGATGTTTTTCCCTGCCTCTATTCAGCACTTCTAGGACTGCATCTGGAGTGAGTCTAGTTGAGGGCCACAAAAATGATCGGGGTCTGAGGCACATGGCTGAGAGAGGTGGGTGTGTTCAGCTTAAGAAGAGCAAATACCTCATGAGAATAGAAGGTGGAGCAAGGCTCTTCTAGGAGGTTCAATAGGAATAGGAAAAGAGACAATGGACTCAAGTTGCAAAAATGGAAATTCTCATTTTGTAGTGGGAAAATTCTTTTAACTGTGTAACTTCCAACATATTGGAAGAACTGCCCAGGAAGGATCCCTGGAGGTCCTCAAAACCCAAGGGAGCACAGCCATGGGCAGCCTGCTCTTCTTGTTCCCTCTGAGCAGGAGTTTGGAGTAGGTGGTCTCTGGGGTGCCATACAGCCCCTGTGTGTGCACAGTTGTCAGTGCTGCTGTTGGACCAGAGAGCATGCACAGACGTGGTTTCAGCATAAATGTCAGTGCTGCTCTAGGTTGGTAGTTCTTTTGTTGGTCCATCCTCTAATTCTGTCTCCGGGGCTGCGCTGCTTTTCGAGGGAAGAATTAATGCCTCCATCTCACCATTCCATTTTTTCTAGAGTAAATTTCAAGTTTGCACTCAAGAAGTGAATAGCGAAGAGCCTTGTCCCTGGGGAGGTTTTCTAGACCATTTCGAAAAAAAAAGTCTTCTGTTTCAGTGGTAGGTCATGTGATGTGCTTTTCCATTTTTCTGCTGTTAAATTGCAGAAACTCTGGGTTTTTCCTTTGCAGTGTTCTGTGTAATCAATCCAGTATCTAGTGTGCAGCTACTGTACATCTACAGTGTGTTGAACAGTGATATTTATATAGTCAGAGAAGGGGAGGTGTTCCTCACTATACGTTTCTTGGTATTTACTACGAAGACTATAATGAAAACTCTCATTTGTGCTTTTTTAATGTCCAGTATAAGTCCTCAGTGCCGAAGCACTAAGCACCCACAATATTTTTCTAAGAATTCTGTCCATGAGGCAGAATTTTTTGTTACTTGTTAGGGTATTAAATTACTTGTTTATGCAGTTGCACGAACAACTGCCCTAAATATGGACATAGTTCTTGTTTTGCCCTCTACAGATCTCTTGTGCCAGGTATCTTCCCTTCTTGCTGCTACATTCTGCATTTTATTTGATTTCTATTTATAGTGCTGTTTAAAAGGACTTTCTGTGTCCTTATACCTAAACCTTACAGGTCTTACCTGCCTGTTACAACTGTCTAATTGAAAGTACAATTTCAATGCACCTTTTAAGTCAGAGACATGTTAATTTTGCCAACAGTTGAGCCACCATTTGCAGCTATTTGTCACCACCTCCCGTTACAACCTGAACCTTGGTGGAAGGGACAGGGTTCACTCTAAATCCCTTCAAGCTAAGTCTGTTGGACCATCTTAAAATTGAGCGAGGGCAAGTATGAACTGGTTTGTTTGACTTTGCCTGAAGCATAAGTAGTTTTGCAACTTGCTGATACAGTATTTGTCATTGTGGTATTCTAGATTACTGTACAAAATTACATACTAACTAAAAGATCTCTTAACTATGAGTTTACAAATTCATTTCCCTAGTTTTGACAAGAAAAGACTTTAATTTGTTTATCTCCCCTTTGTCTAGGACATGCGATAGCACTAAAGCTTTCATATCGGGGCAGCGCTACTTGATGGTTTTGAAGGGGGAGTTTCCTTTGAGTTTCTAGAACTCATCTCACAATGGCATGGTACATTTAATTACAGTGCCTTTGTGTGTGTTTGGCTTAGTCATGACCACCATGGGTTTTAAAGTAAGGATAAGTTCACATTGATATTCACCTTTGCTGGGGAAAAAATGTGTATGCTAACACATGGACACCAACGTACGCCGAAGTCCTGCAGCTGCAGTTCAGCAGATGTGCAGGCTAGCTTTGTCAATACCTCTGCCAGTAGAAAGTTTTCTTTCTCCTTGCTGAGGTGGTTTATTACTGTCTGTAGCTCTGCTTTTGGAAGGGGTTATCTGAGAGTATCCTGGAGAGCTGGCAGACTTTGCTTTTAGTTACTGTTGTAGTTTGAATCAAACTCCCTCAAGGCTTGTGAGTTTTACTCCTTCCCTGTCAGAGCTCAAGGTCTGGTGACCTCCAGGACTAAAGTAAACCAAGTCAAGAGTTAAACTGTTCATCTGCTGGGGTTTTTTTTGAGACTGGATTAGAGATTCAGTGAAGCACTGAAATATTTATGATAACAAAATACTAAATTGGCAAGGAAAAACTGTATCTGTATGCGTGAGGCTGCAATATAGATGCATCTGTAGTTGTAAGTCATCCTGAGCTAAGCAGGTATAAAAAAAGGTTTAAACTGGTTTTAATATATCTGTATTAGGGAATTCCTGTGGTGCAACTAGATAGATGTTAAATGTAGCTATAACAGTTTACCTGTTCCAGTGTCAACCCTCAGTACTTATTAAACTTACTGCACAGACTTGTGGAATATATACAGATTTGTAGATGCCATTTCCTTCAGTCACTTAGAAAATAATCTCTATGTGGCATAGCAATTTTTCATCTTACTGGTAAGAGAAGAGTGTTTGGAGAGATGGGTTATGTGTTCAGGAGATGCTTTTGGTTGTGTCAGTTGAGCTGTGATGAAAAATATGGCCAGAAAGATTCTGCTGCCCTTTACAACTGAGGATTACTGCCCTGCAGCAGGGCAGAGAGCCTACCTCGGCTTTACAGTTTCAGAATATTACCTTAAAATGTCAAAGAATATACCAGTAGCCACCACTGCTGCAGCTAAAGCAGCTCTGCCCGAGGGGCAGTGTTTTAGTTCCTCATAGGCACCTGTCCTTACATTTTAAAATCTTAGTCAGGAAGTGCACGCGGCAGGGTTAAATGTGTCCTCTCTAAAGGAATTGCAGGATCTGCTGGTTTAGGTGGATTGTGAGGTTTAACTTTTATGTGCTAGACAATGTCTAAGTGTGATACTTAAAAAGTAGGAAAGCATTGGGTTTTCTAAAATACCAACCAGATTGTCCCAGAGAATAACTGATTTTTCGATTAACCTCATCTGAACCTAAGTGTTCAAGATTAGACTATATGGCTCCATTTTAGAAAAGAAAAATAATCTCAGCAGCATTTTAATTAATGTAATTCCGCAGTGCCTATAAAATTAGCTGCAGGCACATCACCGAAGTGCAGCAGTCTTTCAATAAATAATATTAACTGTACTTAGAGTCCTGTCTTAGATGAAGAAATAACTCCTTTAAAACTGCTTGTGAAGTTGTGAGTGTCATCTCCTTAATCTTACAGTTCTGGGGTTTGATGCCGATAGAATTCTTTCTTAACGCGTAACACTGAACGTATGTTCAGTGATTTAGAGTCCCCATCGCTTAGCACTGCTGAGGGTTAACTAGAGCCTAATGCAAGGAAGGAAGAAAAGGTACCTTGTACTTCATGCTCTCTTTTGTAATGTTGTCACTGTGTCAACTAAAGGTGTGGACAGAACTTGAGATAAAGCCTTTCAGCGTCACCAGGATTTAACCGAGTGGGTTAGACACCAGTTTATCAATCTGAGTGTACGCTGGTATTTTGCACTCAGATGGAAGTGATAAAGATGGGTACAGATGTGCAGGCAGGGCCAAAATGTAAAATGGCACCTAAATTTCCCTGGGATGTTTGTTCAAAAGCTAACTAGACTAAGGAAAATAAGGCTCACTTCAAGCAGTGGGAAGGAAACGCGCTGGCATCTGGTATCGTAATCCCTTTTTTGTGATCTTTAGAAATAAATTTGAACTGGTCCACTTGCCTTAAATAAAATTGTTTTTTCAAATGTTGCATAATTAATGACATTCCTGTAATATATTCATATTAAGTCATAAGTTTTATTGTCTTTTTTTTTTTCTAAATGAATTATCAAACTCTGCTGTCCTACATCCAAATTGAAACCACTCCCTAAATAGCAAAATGAGGCTAAATCTAATCCAGTCGTAGTCTGCCGCTGCGAGAGACAATCGTGTCATGTTTCCCTTTCTATTCCTGCTTTTTCATCAGCACCCGTGCAGCCACACAGTGAACTGGACCAGCTTCCAGGTGCCATGGAGGTGTGGTACTCGCCCTCACAGGCTATAGAAGGATTTTTGGCTCGATCTATTTGATAGAGCCCTGGTAGAATTTGTCACTTGGCTGTGTATATGTGCCAGTGGCAGCACAAGGGAAGGGTGAGTTCAAGAAGAGAAAGGGACAGTCCCTTCAATGGCAGTACGGACACTGGATGGTTAAAAGAAGTGAGAAGTTTTGCTGCTTCTTCCTCTCATCCTGGCTGCTTGATCTTACTGTCTCTCTTGGGCCAGTTCTGGTGCACAGAGCCAGTTGAACTCATTAGTCCAGCAGAGAAACATGTACTTTTTGCCAGATTAATGAATTCCACTAGTACAGAGAGAAACCTGCTGTGCGCCAGAGCTGGCATGAGGTGACCGTGGGGGATGGAGAGAGCACGAAAATTCCTTTTTGATGGTTGGAAGCGATTAGATTGATCTGCTCTATCTAATTGAACCTGTTTTTGAGGACTTACCAATTCATATGTTTTAATAACGTGAACTTTGGAATGAGAAGCAAAGAAATCTCTTGAGAGGCCTGGAGGTAAAAACTTGATGCTTTGCAGAGGTGTGCATACAGTGAAGTGGAAATTAGTTCTTTTATCTGGTTGTGTATTTTGCATCTCTGTCAAATTCATGCTAGCGTATGACCTTTATATAATTGATATATGATTTGGTTTAGTATGTTCTGTTGTATAGTGGGATTTACTTAAGCCTGTCAGACTGCGATAAACTCAGTTACAAAAATAGGTAATTTTCCAGTAATGTATCGTTGCTGATATTCCTGCCAGCACTTTTCCCTCTTCCCCCCCCACCATGTGAAAGACCCTTATAAGCTGGAAAACCTGTTCTATTCCATAGATATTTTTGGCCAAGAAACACCCTGCTTTTAAGTTTGAAAGTTGAACTGTGACCACAGCCTATTGATTTTTTTTTCTTTGAAGAAACGACATTTGAAAGCAGTAAATTATGACACTACTTTCTTTGTTTATTGGTTAGTATTTCCATCTATGTATCTTTTGTTTAGAGTTGCATCTGGGGGCACTGTGCCTTGAGTAACTGTCACTGTAGTTACTGTTGCTGTGGTGTTTGTATACACAGATAGATCTGGCAGAGGTGCAGACGCTTAGGATGATGCACGGTATTTGAAGAACCATTGAAGATATCTATTCCTAAGATACTGGATCCTTTCAGTGGATTTTTTTTGTTTTGTTCAGCTTTCCTTCTGATACTTGAGTGCATTTAAGATGAGAAGACAACTGTTAGCACTGACAGCAGCTGTCAAACTGCTGAAAACAGTCAGTTAAGGAGTAAAACACATTCAGTGACTAAAACGCTGCTCTGCGCAGTTGGGATTGCCCTGTGACATCTCCTGGCCTTTAGCGATACTCAGTTTGGTGCCTCTGGCCTGGAGAAATGAGGATTTATGAGCATTAAAGCTGCGTGCCAGCACCACTTCCTCTGCTCCCAACCTGGGCTTGGGAACTAGAAGAGCTTTTGTGTGTCGGGTGTAGCTGTAGTGAATTAAGGTGTTCAGGAAGGGACCGGTACGTAATTGTGACATGAGGAGAGTAGGATCTAAGCAGTTTGCTCAGCTTTTTCTTAAGGAATAAGCCTGTTAGAGCTGTCTTGGGCTGTGGTTTATGTGTTTCATCTCTGAAGATCTGTTTACATCAGCGAGATGTGCGGTATCCCTGTTGGCCTTCGAGAAGGATTAAGGATGCCTGTGTGGGGAGATGGTAGCGCCCAGGAACCCGGGATGGACAAAGTACAGAGCTGGTGGCACAGGAGCAGTAGGAGGAGAGTGCCCTGCTCCTGACAGGGCAGGCTTGTGCAGAGAGAGGGAAAGGGTGTTCAAACACGTGCTGAAGTCAAAGGGTAAGAAAACGAGAGGTTAGAGTAAGATTAAAATGCCAGCTTTGAAGACAGTGTAATGCATGACACTTTGCTGAAGTGTCCTGGCAGGAATACAGAGTGTGTATATTTAGAAATGTAGTTGGTCAGTGGTACCTTAACTGCCTGACTTGGGCAGGAATCCAACCACGGTGCTTTGTTGGTTGGTTTTCAGCTGTGACGGGCAGGGAGGATTGATTCTTGGAATTTTTTGTTCGCTTGGTTGGTTTTGGGTTTTTTAGTGACTGGCCATACCTGGGGTGTGTGACTTACTTTTAAGGGGGAGGTGGGTTTGTTAGCAAGATCTGTGTTTGATGATGATCCGTGTTTGATTCATAATGCCCACATAGTTCTTTCACGGTGCCTTTAATCAGTATTTCCATTTTGCAGGCAGAAAACCAAGGTCCATTTCCACGTATTTTGCTTTTCCTTGCTTTGTCACTAAACCAGCAGTATTCTGGACCATAAAACGACGCTTCTTGTGTTCCAGTGTGCCTCAGCCAGATGGAGCAGGCTAGTAGTAGTACAGTACAGCTGTGCTGAGCAAGTTCCAGCTCCTGGATTGGTTTGGGAAGTTATCCAGTGTTACCCAGCTTAGTCTTAGAGTGCTGATGATGTGGACAATGCTAGCAAGGCTGCCATATACTAGAAAGGGTCAGACCAGTTTGGTTTTAGATATGGATGGTAAAATGTCATCTTGGTTAATTATTAGTCTAGCTAGATTCTCCAGTTACTCATTTGTGTTACTAATGATTGGGTGTTTACTCTTCTGGATTCCTACGACTTCTTCCATCCTGAGTCTCAGGCAGCTTTCAGTCCTGGGAGGATTTCATCAGCAACAGAATCACTAATACCTATTCTCTGATGGAGAAACTCTCTAGCAATACTGAATGCAGTAGTGCTTAGCTTTTTGGAAAGAATGTTGCCCTGGATGCCATTTGTGTTCTGACCATTTGCTCATTTTGGGAAATTTTAACTCCTGTGAGTTCCTGATTAGGGTTTTATTCATAGCAGCAAAATAATTGCTCCAAAAGAGGGGGACAGTGTGTCACAGAGAAAGGTGGAAATGAGGGGCTGGGGAGAGAGTAGGGACCGCCCCTGTGCTGGTACTGTGCGCTGAACTGGTTGTGAGCTCCAGTATTACATGCAGTTGGTAGTTTCGGTTGGAAATCTGAGGCTCAGCGTTTATGTAGAGTAGCAGCACCATCCCAAGCATGGCAAAGTTGTGTGCGTGTTAGTGTGGTTGATTACCCTGTATTCTGTCTGGTTTAAACTGTGCTTGCATATTTATTCTGTCTTTGTGCAAGTAGAAGATGAAGTTACAGATCATATGAAAAATGTCAAATTGTAAATTCAGATGACTTTCTTTCTGTGAAAAGGCTTTTTGTTTTCTACCATCCCTATCTTCTCTTTCCCCACCTCCCTCTTGGCTCCAGATTCAAGGGTGTCTAATTTGTTTGTAACTCCCGTGAGCTGGTGTTTGCATTATTGTGTATGAAAGACTTGAATAAGAGACATGGGTTTTTTTTTTGTTCACATGCTAAACTTTCTTAAAAAGTTGAACAGAGCAGAGTTCTTGTTTCAGAATGGTTTTCTAGACTGCAGCTATTACATCGCCAAATAACATTCTTAATTTTCTACACCCAAATAAAGTTGTGACCAGACAATTTTGTTGCCTAAACACGGCAAAAATATGAAAGTACCTCGGTAGCGCCTTCGGTACATGCGTTAGCAACTGACAGCAGAGTTCAACAAAAATCTGTTTAGCTCGTGTTCCTTTTCAGTTTCCAAAGTGTTGAAATTGCAGCGTTCACGTTTGCCTGCAGCTTGCAGAGCGTAGCAGCTGGTTCTGCGGCTGCAGTCAGCGTAAGAGGGAGGGAGCTCTGTGCTGCGAGCGATCTGCTGCGCGGGGTTGAGATTTGACAGGAAGGTATGTTGAAATTTTGAGGGCATGACGGGGAACAAGTGACTGCCCAAACCAAAATGGTAAATAGGTATTTCTTAAACGTAGAGTGTAAGCATTGCAAATAATTGGTAAATATCAAAATGGAAAAGGCTTTTATGTGTTCCATGATTGCAGAATATTAAGGTTTGGAGATCCACAACTTTAACGTACTCTGCAGTGGAATTTGATCAGAAAGGATCTACTTGACAGTCCGGTAGTGAGGCATCTGTTATTCAACTATAGCCTTCTTTCAGGATACCCTGATTGTTCAGAGCATAATAGTGGTTTTTTGAAGCACATTGTTACTGCAGTTCAGCATCAGAAAAATTAGAAACATTTAAGTTCACTGATTTTCTCAGCAGTTGTGGTCATTGCTATCACTGGATAACTGCTGACCTTCCAGTTTTGATGGTTTTTCAAGTGGAGGTGTTACGAGGAGGAGTCCTTAAGAAAAGTACGTACATCAGGAGTTACTTAGAAAAAGAATTTCCCAATGACCTTGTGAATTGACAAGCCTCTGGTGAACTTAGGCTGAAATTTCAGAATTTTGAACATTGCCAAGGTCACTGAGAAGTGCAGAAACCGATAGCTTGGTAGTAAATCAATGGTAGTGGAATTTTTGTCATGCGTGTCCCAGAAATAACAGATCCTATATCAAGGATCAACCCCCTCTATCTTACTCTTGTCCTGAATATTCGCTATTTAATGTCTGCCTTCAAGGTCTGTGCAAGGTTGCATCCCAGCCTGTGTTGTTAGCTGTGTTTATGTAATTAAGAAGTGTCGGGGTTTTTTTTTTTTCTTTCAAGCAGGGAATCATCAGCAGAGTGACTGAATCGGTGAAAAACATTGTACCAGGATGGTTACAGAAGTATTTCAATAAAAGCGAAGATGAATGCGTAGATACAAATGAATCTACAAGCCAGGAAGAGAATCCAGTAAACTATCACCATGATTATGCAAATGAAGATACCATAGTGATTGATGGGAGAGTCACGCCTGAATCAGCAAGAATTAATTTAGAAGGTATGTGAAAAATCATTTAGTCTTCTGACCATCTGTATTTATTCACAGATTCCTAGTTTTGAATCTAAATTTCTAAGGGAAGCTGGAGGAAGCGTTTTGACAGAAATGAAAAAAAAAACAGCCCAACAGACAAAAAAATGCACATGCAAACCAAACACCTCCCCCCCCAAACCCAAACCAAACCCAAACCAAAGCCCAAGAATCCCCAACAGCTGTTTGCGAAAGTGCCTCAGCTTGAAACTATGAACATAACTGCAAAGCAGAATGGAGTTTGTCTTACAGCTCTTGGAAGTCATCAGTTAACTTCAGGTAGTCAATTAGCCAGGTGCAAAATATTGATAATATTCATTTGCAAGCGTGCTGGGTAACATTTTCTTTTTAGAAGGTCTGGAATTAAAGTCTTTCTAATTGCCTAAGGTAATAAAAACATTAATTTGTTCTGTTGTCCTCAAAACAAAAGACCAGATGCTAGAATGCCACAGGAAAATTCCTTCTCATATGTCCCGATTCTTTTTTTTTTTCCCCCTTGGGCTTCTTCAGTCAATTTAGTAAAGTTCGTTGTTATTTAGAACTGGGGAACCTGATTTATGGCATTATTCTTTTTGAAATATTTGGTAATATAAAACTTTTTGAAATATTTGTGTGTATGGCTAGCGTGGGGTCTTTGAAAACCCATTTGGACCCTTGGCAAAGAAGTTTGCAAGCCCTTACTTTGCCATATACAAGATCACTCTGTGTTCTATATCTGTGCCTCTCTCTAGTTCTGTAGTTCTCTGTAGATTTGCATATGCTCTCATTTGAGTTTCTCTTAAATTAGCAGTTTTGTGGAACTTAATTTTTAATAAGGAGAGAAGTTTTGTCTAAGCGCACATACGTAACCATCTGTGTGGAAAGTCAGTTGCTTCTCTTGTTGGCAATAGCGAGGAAATACCTTTGTCACTAATGTCATCGAATTGCAAATAAGGAGCTTTGCTGCTTTCTGTTTATCTGTAGCTTGAGAATAAGTTTGGATAAAAGAATAGAGAAGGTCTTCATGAATGAGGAACATGTGTTGGCTTTCCTGAAGAACTGTGTGAAAGGACCTTTCAGTAAGAACAGCTGCACAGCAAACTTTCTAGCTCCATACTCCTCTACTTGGCCAGGCTTCAGGCTGATAACACTTCCTTTATCTCAAACAAGACAGTCCTAAAAATCTACTAGCGCTTTGGAGAACTAATTACTAGTACTGTGGTGGTTCTGAAGATTGAACTAGGTAGTTTAAGCTTCAGTGCAAACATCAAGAAGATAATGACTCAAAATCGTGTTCACACCCAGAATTCCCAGGAGAATCTGTGGACTTAACGGATGTCAGGCAAGATAACCACTAATAGCTGTTCCATCCATGTGGCAAGTTGGAGCTTTGAGACCACCTCTTGCAGGACACTGGCAGTGTATACAGACCCTCTGGTTCATGAGGAAGAAATGACCACCTTGCAGCTGAGGCCCTGATGCTTACTTGTCCTTTGTGCCAGAATCTCAAAAGTTAATTGATAGGAGCTAAAGTTTTACCTGTAGCATGACCTGATGTTTTAGAATTTGGAAGGGGGGGGCAACAACACCAAAAGAACAACCCCCCCATCAAGGTTTAGAGTCCGGGCTGGCCATTAGACAAATGACCCACGCTCTCTCTTAACCCCTTTTCCTTCCCTGAGAGAAAGGGAGTAAGGGAGAGAGACTGGTGGATTGGAAAAGAAAACTAAAAAGAGCTTTAATGAAAATAATAACAATAAAATTAAATATATGCAAATATATACAAAACCAATATTGACCACAACAACCCCCTGATGGCAATTACATCACTGTCACCACTGCTGCTATGGGCGGGCACTGGGGAAGTCTGACACTGGGCTTGGTGGCAGGTGGGAACTGGATTCAGGAACACATGGATCAGCATCGAAGGCAGAACAGACAGAGCCTTCCTTGGACACCGGCCGTTGAAGAGGAGGAATTGACCCCTCTGATCCCTCAGCTTTATACTGAACATGACGTACGTGGGGTGGAATCCCTCACTGGTCACTTTAGGGTCAGCAGTCCTGGCCGTTCCTCCTTGCAGGTGCAAATACAAAAATCTCTGCAAGTGCACATTTTCATGTTACGTTTTCAGAGTAACACCGTCTTGGTTACAAGATGATAAAAGTTGTAGAGTTGTCCGTAACTTGCCACATAATCTTGAATTTTGGAAAGCTTATTGGAAGGTTCAGCTCCAGAAGAAGGAATCTATACATTTGATTTAGTGAAAGACCCAATGTTAGAGCACTTGAGCTTGGCATCAGAATTTGGTGTTGTAAAAGCTCATCGTTAGCTACGTATTGCGACAGGAACACTTTGTATCGCAAGCAGCGTTGCTGTTGTAAGTAGACAGTTCGGTGAAACCCTATCTGGGTGAGGAAGATGTTAAATTCGGCTTCTCTATTTTTGTGCTTAGAACTTGGCAATAGCAGGACTGTTGATCGAAAACAGGTTTTGGCTTCCGTGAGCTTGCCCAGAGAAAGGTTAATTGTCTTCCTGTTCTCGTTTAGAACCATCCACAAGTAGGTCTGCGTTGAACTTCTCGGATGTGTTAACGAGACCCTCTCTCCATCGGAGCCATTTGAACTGTACCATGTTGGATTCTGCAGTACCACATTGTCAGCCCTCTACGTCATCTTCGCTTGGCATCGGCAGTCCTGGGCTGTCTCTTGTAAAAGAAATAAAAGATTCTACCTCTCAGCATGACGATGATAACATCTCAACAACCAGTGGCTTCTCCTCTAGAGCATCTGATAAAGGTAACTTTATCAGATGTGCTCAAATTGAATTTTTTTTTTTTTTTGTAGAGTGAAGTATTTTGCATTCTTTAATACTTCACATCACCTTAATAAATAGGTCAGCTTTGAATGTTCGAATTACATTTGAGTTTTAGTATTACAGAAGTATATAATCCTCTCACCTTTCTAATATAACCATGCTCTGGAATACATTCATGAGACCCTGATGCTACAAGGAGTCAGTGCTGATAAACACACTTTCAGCTAGATTATCTGCAGCTCTGGGGCAGTAGGAACTGAAGATGAGTGGCTGTAGCTTGGCAGCTAGGTTGATTGCCTAGAAGGCAGAGTGTCAGAATAACTAACGGACAGCTGGTTAAACAGGTGACAGATAGAAACACAAGATGCTTTCCTGTGTTTTTAGCAGGAGTCAATAAAGGAACTATTCTGATGGAACAAGTTTCAGATTGCTTTTTTGGCCTTTATTGGTAGAAAGCATCTGTTGTCGATCCTGCCACGTCTTTTGCTGAATTCAATAAGAAATTTACCCCATTGTAAAGTAAAAAAAGTAAACATTGTATTGATGTAGGTGGAGTGATCTCACTGAGAAAAGGTGAACAGCAGGTTTGCAGCTTTTTCTAGTCCCCCTTATAAACAGGGATTGAGGCGTGCTCAGCAAGTTCTCTGGAGAACACACTTTTCCAATTCAGAGTGGGTGTTTCCAGGGTTTAGCAATACAACCTGGGTTTAGTAGATGTTTCTGGTGTGTTTCCATAAAACATACATGAAAATAGGTCATTAACTCTGTTAGTTCAGCCTTTGGGGAATTTTTCAGGTTTTAAACCTCTGCGTTTCTGACCAGTGCTGGCCACCAACCCTTTACCAGCATGTGAAAAGCTTGGTATCATTATAGATGCACCAGTGTTTATGCAATTCCCTTTTGTTTTGCCATGAAAGAAGATCAAATTGCTCTGCATTGGAAACATACTATTAACTTGTGCATGCTTTTGAAAGATTACTGGAAGGTAACGTACTTGCAGTTCTGTGAACAGATTTCAGGTTCAGAGCTGATACTTGGTTTTCATACCTTATGTGAAATTCATCTGTTTGAAGAACTCTGAAGGTTAGAGTGCTGGAGAAATGAGTGTTAGAGGACTTCTTTATTCCCTAAGACTTATTTTTCTGTATTAAAGAGCTCTGGAGTTAGTATGATCCTTAATACTAAAGTTCTCTGTGTACACAAGGCATTTACATATCGCATGTGTCACTTTGGCAGATATCACAGTTTCAAAAAATACTTCAGCACCGCTGCTCTGGTCCACGGAGGCTGAAAGATCTCATTCCCTCTCCCAGCATCCTGCAGCTAGCTCTAAAAAACCTGCATTCAATTTATCTGCTTTTGGATCTCCCTCTTCTGTAAGTACTGCACAGTATTGATTTCAAGCAGTTTGAATTTGTAGCCGTTTTACTAACCACTTATCCTCATACTTTTCTTTAGTCACTTGGAAACATTTCTGTCTTTAAGACAAGCCAGCTTGGGGATTCTCCATTTTACCCTGGAAAGACAACTTACGGTGGTGCAGCTGCAGCAGCAAGGGAGACAAAAGCACGAATTGCTCCTTACCAGGTAGGAGAATAGTAGGGTGGTATGAGAGGGGGATGTAGTGGAAATAGAGAAATTGAAATGCAAAAGAGCTGTCAGCAGGGAGCTGAAAATGTGGCAACGATTCCTAATTTACCCTCTTGGCCTATGTGAGTAGCAAAGAACAATTTCCCTTTAAATTTTTTTTAGCAGTGTATGTGGAAAAAACTTGTTATACTGCAGAAGAATGAGAGTAGCAGGTTAGATTCTGCCTGGTTGTTTGTAGTGGGGATTTCCTCTGCTGTTTTCTTACCAAAAAAATTCAATTTTCTGCCACTGTTTGCCTCCGTATTACGTTAAAATAACATGTAAATAAAACCAGTGGTGGCATAAGTTTGAGAAGTTGTGTTTATAGTAGCACAAGCTACACCTGTTTGATACTTCTCTGTAGATGTTACACAAGTCTCCCTACACTGCTGCTATGAATATATTGTATGTAGCGGTGCTCTCTTGACTGTCGTAGTATCTAAAAGGCAACTTTGCTGATCCTTTGCTCTTCTGTTACCTAGAGGGAGGCTTGCAGTTCTAAATGCAATTTCAAAATATAAAATGCTTTCTATTTTACCATCATTCAGATGGCTCGTGAAAAGAGATTTACTTGCCCCTAAGATTTTTTTCATGTTCTAAAACAAACCAGCAAATTAAAAATGCTGACGACTCTGAGTAGCTAGAGTAGAATCTAAAAGGAAGTCAATAAAATCTGGCTCAGTTGGAGTGTGCTTAAAGTAAAATGACCTTTATTTAAAAAAAAAATGAAATAAAAAGTAAAAATTAACCTCATTTAAGGAACTGGGAGTAAAAGTTTGTTGGACCTATTCTGACAGTCTGTTTCTAGCATGGAACAAGCGGAACCTACAAGGGGACCTGACTTAGGGGAAGCCTTGAAAACGTGTGGTTTTTACTGACTTGTTGTTAAATTCAACTTCAGAACACTCAAAACTTCCTGTTAGCTAGAAGCCCTCTTTAGTCAGCTCTTTTTATTTTTTACAAATTAAACGTGGATTATACTGAAAAGAGGAACCAAGATAACTAGGTTTTTAACAGAGAGACTGGCTTGCTTGTTGCTGCGTGCTGTACAGTACAGCCAGTCTCACTTGTGCTTTTTACGTGCTGTATGGTCTCTTTCCTGGCTTTGTGAAGCAGCGTGGTAAGCATGATGTGTTTTGAGGGGTTTGACATAATTTTTAGGGGGAAAAGAAAAAAAAGTCCCACTGAAAGAAGTTTTTAGAACTATATTCAAAGTTATGTGGTGCAAACAAGAGTTTACTTTTTCGGTGTGATGTGTTTAGAGCTGTTACAGTTCAAATCAGATCTTTATCTTTTTAAACAGAGTAAAAAGATGTGCAGTCAGCTGTCATCTTGGGGGAAGGGAGGAAACAAGAGAAGTGAAACTAGAAATTCCTGACGATTGTGTAGCTCAGTTTTAAGATGATGCGCTCACAGCGTCGTGAAACTGAGGTCTCTCTTGTAACTGAAAGTACTTTCTGCAGCACAAGCCTTTGCTTCAGTTCTGTTTTCATGATTACTGCTTCTGAGACCCTACAGGTCTGACATCTTTTATGATCTTTTACATTTAAGTATTTTGTTGCTTTATCCCATGTGCAAATGGGGCCCTGCATAAACTTCTATCAAATCAGTATATTTTCTTCATGGCTTGAATGGCCCGTGAAGGCATTTGTCTCTGTCATCATGAGAGTATTGGTTATATCATCAGTGTGGCCCCAGGGCATAAAATACGTGCGTATTTAATGAAAAATCAAGCCTCATAACATTTGCAATGCTGATTTTTCAGCCACCAGTACGAAGACAAATGAAAGCTAAACAAGCAAGTGTGCAGTCCTACGGTGTGACAAGTTCCACAGCGCGGCGCATCTTGCAGTCGTTGGAGAAGATGTCAAGTCCTTTGGCGGTAAATTGCTCTCCTTTTAATCTGTTCCATTGCATCTGCTTGAAAAACACAGTAAATGTGCCTGTATAAGATGAAGATCCTCCTCACGTAGTGTCCAGTTTAATTTATTGCATTGTTTTGTTTTTTTTTTTAAACAGGATGCTAAAAGGATTCCATCTTCTGTATCTAGTCCACTGTCTTCTGTAAGTTGATCACAAAACCCCCACATTTTTGTTGGATGGAACCCCCTCTTAGGAAAAATATCATCCTCTAATATTTAGGGTTTTTTTGTTTTCCCCCCCTTAGCCTGTGGACAGGAGTGTGCTGAATATGACTAACTTCCAATCCACACGAAAACAGGTAAGATTCAGTAACATCTTAAGCTAAGATAGAGAACTTTCTATGCTTCATAACAATTAGAAGAAATGTCACAAACCTCAAGGACAGCATCGACACGAATTCAAGTTAATATTAGCATTGTGGGAATTATGGCTGTCTTGGCTGTGTGGAAATTGCTAAAAATGTCTTTTCTACCCACACTAGATGAAGGACTGTGAAGATTGCACGGGTTACGAATTGTATTATCTTTATGTGGTGGTGTCTTGATATGTCAATCGAGATCAGCTTTAGAACACACGAAGCAGTTTTATTTCGTCCTGCAACTTGGGGTTAAGTTGCACGTTAATCTTTCTGCTCAGGAAAATTTTCTCTTGCAGAAATGATTAGAAATAGAAAAAGATTGATTTGGGTGATCATACAGACTTTGTGTAGATTTCAATGTTCATTTTGAGCAGAAAACTAATACTTAACATTTTTTATTACTGCTCAAAGTGAGGAGAAGGAAAACTGTTAAATGTTGTCACTTCTGTAAGCTTATGTTCCTAAATTCCTGTTTGGATGTAGCACTGAATCGTGCTAATGCTATGGTAAATCATTATTTCCTTCATTTTTGTTTAAAAAATGAAAACTAGTAATGTTTTTTAATCACTTTAATTTGGGATATCGAGTTTATTAAACTGTAAAACTCACAAAAGGCCACTTTAAGATCAGGCAACCAAAGGAACACAAGTGTTTTTCTTCCATGCAAACTTGTCATCTCCTCTTTTCATGAGAAAACGGACAGGACATCTCAAGAAGTTTCTATGCTAATCCCGTGATTAGAAGTATAATTAATTTTATAATCACTTCAGAGTTTACAAACAACTTGGATTTCCCGTAGCATCTTTCACGTTATGCAAAATAACAAGAATGTTGAAAAGCAGAGCATAGAATTTCTTTACTGCAGCTATTATCTAAATAATTGAAAACAAAGCTGGTGTGGATTCTCAGCTAAGTTGTGGAACTACACCTGTGATGGGGCATTAAGAAAGATCTACCAGATTTGCAGGGTAGAGCCTGACGTCAGTCAGAAAGCCAATGTTGCACGCAGCTGTCACTGGGGAAAAGGAGAGAAATTGTCTGATCATAATACTAGAATTCATAAAGTTTGGCAGGGGAAGGGTAGCCCTTGATGAGAAGGGGAGGAGAGGGTTGTGTGTGCCAAGGAGAGGGTTGTGTGTTTTCCTGCTAAAGCAAACATACGCTTGACAGAATGCTTGAGCACTCAGGCAAAGCTTTTGCAGGTTTATTTCTGTGGGATGTTTTTTATTTTGAGGATTTTCACCAGACAGAATAGCTTTTAGTGTATTAAACATCAAACTGGGTGACTTTTTTTTTTTTTTTGTGGTACATTCCTGTCTAACTAATGTGATATCCTGCTACAAGAAGGTCACCCGCTTAGTGGAGAAGGGAAGGTGGTGGGTGGGGTTTTTCTGGATTTTAGGAAGGCTGCCCTCACAGCATCTACCTGGACAAGTCCAGCTGTGGGATGAGCAGGTAGACAGTGCAGTGGCAACACTGGCTGAAGAGCAGGGTGCAAAAGGGTTACAGTGAATGGGGCTACATCTGGCTAGCGACAGTCACCAGCAGTGTTCCTCAGGGCTGGATTCTAGGGCCAGGTCTGTTCGGTATTTTCATCGATGATCTGGAGGCAGGAGTTGAATGCACCATTAGCAGGATTGCCGACGATACCAAACTGGGAGCTGCTGTTGACTATTGAGGGACAGGAGGCATTGCAGAAGGATCTAGAAAGATGGAAGCATTGGGCTGTGATTAATGGCATGAGGTTTAACAAGTCCAAATGCTGGATTTGTTCGCACCTGGGACAGAGTTAACACTGGACACAAGTACAAACTGGGAGAGGAGTGGGTGGAGGGCAGTCCTGCAGAAAGGCATCTGGAGGAGCTGGTCAACAGCAGGCTCAGTGTGAGTCAGCAGCGTGTGCTCTGGCAGCCAAGAGGTCAAACCACATCCTGGATGCATCAAACACCTTGTAACCAGGCAGTCAAAAGAGGTTATTATCCAGCTGTATTTAGCATTGGTACGGCATCACCTTGAGTGCTGTGTGTGGTTCTGGTCCCACCATTTAAGAAGGATGTGAAGGTCTTTGAATGTCCAGGGGAGAGCTGGTGAAGAGGCTGGGAGGAATGTCCTCTAAGGGGTGGCTGAGGACACTTGAGTTTGTCTGGTTTGGAGAGAAGGAGGCTGAGGGGTGACCTCATTGCTCTCTGCAGCTTCTTGAGAAGGGAAAGTGGAAAGGGAGGTGCTGAGCCCTTCATCTTGGGATCCAGTGACAGGACGTGTGGCTCAAAGCTGCATCAGTGAGAAGAGGCTCAGACTTAACATTAGGAAGCGTTTCTTTGCCGAGAGGGTGCTCAAACCCTGGAACAAGCTTCCTGGTGAGGTGATCAGTGCCCCAAGCCTGTCAGTGTCTAAAAGGCATTTGGATAATGGCCTTAATAACATGCTTTAACTTTTGGTCAGCCCTGAAGAGGTCAGGGGGTTGGACTAGATAATGTAGGTCTCTTCCAAGTCAACTATTCTATCCCAATTCTATTCTGTTTACATTTAAAACCAGCAGTGGACTGTCCTTCACTCAAAATGGGTTTGTGAACTTAAATAAACCCCATTGCACTCAGACATTCAAAATGAGTTTGGTATTTTTTACTTAGAAGTATCTTTATTTGCTTTATAGATAGTACAGCATGAATTTTATTACCAAGAGTTGGGAGATATTGTGAAATTAAATCTTCATTATAAACACATTTTTTCTGTTGGTACTAATTATAATAGCAGCATGTATCGTAAGTGATTCTTCTGATCCTTAAGACTGCAGATGGAGGCTTTGGTAAATCTTGGAGGCTTTGGTACATCCTGGAGCCTTTTGGGGTCTTGTTTCACATTCAGTTAAGTCAGTTTTGCAGAATGTATAGTGCTTTCTGTTAAAAATTAACTCTTGTCTGTGAAAATGCTTTGACAGGGAAAGTCAAACCAGTACTTTTAAGTGTATCTAATGCAAATCTAAAACATTGGAACATATTTTAATGCATGAGACTAATTCAAAATTATTTCACAACTTCTTTTTTCCTTTTTTTTTTTTTTCCCCCCCAAAGCTTAACTTCAAAGGAAGAAAATATAGGAAGGCCAGAAGCCTGTATAATTGGCTGCTTAACACTTTGAACATTGAATTAATGGATTAAGACAGTAAAAAAATACCACAATGTGGGCAGAGGAGAGGAAGAGATGGGAGCATATTACAGTAACATGATTTATTTCGATTATAGTAACACGAATTATTTTGTTTATAAAGTTAACTGCCAATAGGGATTCAGTCAGACATTGGCTACTACTGTAGCTGTTTGGATTTCATAACTGGTTTTCCAGTGATTTCCCTCTGCAAGCTAAATGCTTTCAGCATTTCCAAATATTTTCCACTGGCTGCTGAGACTGATGGAAGGTTTATAGTTCCTTAACTTTTTTTTATCAGGAAATGCTGTGGTAACTTGGCTGGGTGTGAGGATAAATTGTTTGCTGCTTCTTTTTCAAAGATGGAATCGCAACATCCACCTGTCCAGAAACTCGTGACACCAAAGGCAATCTCTCTGTCCGTGAGTTGGACCCAGTATTTTAAACCATCTCTGACTCCAACTACTGATTCCAGCAAAACTCACCAGAGGACAGATGTAAAGCAGAAAGTAAGTAAATATTCTGGTCTTTATCTGCCAGTTTTTTACAAGCTTGGAATGTTTCTAACCAATTATTCCACTAAGGTGCTCTTCCTTGGCAAAGAGTACCAGGTTTGAGGTCCGCGTTAAGGCAGTGGGAATCATTGCGAAAGAGATACTTTGAGGTTTTATGGATTTAAAAGTATTTTTGGAACAGTGAGTGGTGGTTATTTTCAGAGTATGACGATGTGCTATCGGGTTGGGCTGTTCTCAGTGAAAGAATGTATTTTAATGCAGAAACAACATCTTCCTTTTTGTACGCTCCTGTACACAAAGCTGTCGTTGATGGAACGTGCTGATGTTGCGTATAAACTCTTTCAGGTGAGCTACGGGCTCCAAGTGAGATTTCTGACAATTACCTATTCTGATCACTTTGGTGTAGGTGGAGTCCCTGATAAACTTGGCTTAAAACAAGATTGGCATCTCTTTCAGAAAAAAAAAAAAACCACCAATGGTTCCAGTATCAATCTGAATGTAAAAATTACCAGGTGCTAAATCTGTGGACTTCTTAGGCCAGAGATCAAAGTGGATAGTTACAGTGGTTAGGGAACAAGCTTAAGCAGGTGAGGTATATTTAGTGGTATAAATAACAAACCTGACATAAAACATGTGTGGTTGTTTGTCTTCACTTTGTGTATAGTTTATAAATACATACAGATAAATCTTGAAATCAAACTTAACTTGCAGGGCATGAGAGAGAAGAGTTTTCCTGCAGAACAGCAAGTAACACCTGAAAGGTAGGACACATCTGTTAATTTAAAACACTCAAAAGCAGTATGCTTGTTCCTTTGTCGCTATAGTCTGTATGTCTCTTTTCTTTTGGAAGGTCTGTAACAGTTCTCAGTAAAGGGAATGGTAAATACAGGGGGGAAAAAAATTGTATTATGAGAGAGCTTAGCCATTTGTGCATCTTGATGTTCATCGGGGGCCGCTGTTTCAACTAATTATTTAATTGCTTGGAGACCGAAAGCTTTGTCCTAAAGGAATTACTCTTTTTGAAAGCTTCTTTATAAGGTGAAGTGGCTTACCATTCAGGAATCTATTGAATTTTTGTTAAAAAGCAAAAACTTGGAGGAAGAGTTTTTTAATACTCCTTTCATGGCAAAGTCACTTGTCTGCTCTGTGAGTCTGCATGAAAAACAGGAGCCCTTTGGAATCACCTGAGGGCAAATGCCAACTTGTCTCTAAACCACAAAATTCTAAGAGAGTTAATAATTGTATTTCTTCTCGAGGAGCTTGTCTTGCATTACACTGCTCTCTTGGCTTAGGTGGAATGACTTCACCTCCAGATGATATTAATGGCTTTCCCTTCGGGGAAACTAGTCTTTTGGGTAATGCTTGAATTAAGACACTTTATATTCAAATACCTTTTTTGGACTATTCATCTCTTTCAAAGAACAGGGAGATCATATTTTGTTGTCTTTGCGTGCATCTTCCTAGTGATTCTTATGTTGCCCTAGGCATTCTGTGGCTTGCAAAAGAACCCCAAACTTAACCGTTTTGTTTTGGCATCTGATAGTTTGGCTTCACAGCAACTACTTTCAGGTCTGTAAGAGATTGGCTTGAAGGTTTTGGCATAGGTGCAAACAGATGTTAGGTTTTAATTGTGGGATTTCAAATGGATCTAAATTTTCTAAAAGTTCTGTAGAATTCCTTTATTCTTCTCCATGTAGAAGGGAGTTCCAGAAAATTGCTGCTGCTTTTTATTTCATTTGCAAGTTTTACTGCTATATTCTATTTTTGTCTGTAGAGTAGATGGTCCTTTTTTGAAATTTCTTTTATAAGGCCAGTCTCTGTTTGATGCCATGTTCTGGAGCAGGAGCACAGCACTGAGAAGGGTGGCTGGAGTCCCTTTGTGCAGCTAACCTGTAGTACTTTGGTACATCTCCGTTCAGCCTACCGAAGGCTGTTTAGTTTTTAAACCTGGGTCAGAACTGTAGGTTGGACTTAACTTGCTTGAAGACAGAAAACTGTCTTTCCCCCTTGGAAGCTGACAGGTGTTAACAGGAAAGAGGAATATGGGCTATTATAGACAGGCTATAATTGTCTGAATAAAGCTCTATTTTGACATAAGATTTTTTTCAGAAATGGAATTGATTGTCATTTTGGATTAGAGAAATGTTTGAGCATATGGCCTTAAGGATCTGGCTTCCTCTCAGTGGTTACAGAGCTAAGCAGACTGTTTGCAAGTATCTGACAAGTTTAGACCAATTCTCCTCCTCAGTCTTCTGGAAACTTGACCTGGTGTCTTCCAGGGTGATCAAATGTACTTCTGTAATGACTGACTGCTTGGCTGCAGGATAAGCTTTGATATGTTAATTTTTTCCAGGAATACTTCATTTTGATGCCATACTGCATTTTATTGTTGTTATTCTCCAGTTTACTTCTGGTTTGGAGTGTGACGTGGTTTTTTGGGGTAGTTTTTTATGTTTGTTTGGGCTTTTGGGGGGGGTGGGTTTCCTTTTTCTTTTCCCTACTCACTTGGATTAGGAAATCTTTCTGGTTTGGATCTAGGCTTTTGTAATGAACAGAGAAATGCCTTTGTATGCCTTACAAAAGGGATCTGTATTCATGTCTGAAAAGACTTCTGGAATGTTGGCACACCCAAACACCTCTGCTGCTTCTGCTGATGGCCTCAGGAAAGCCCGAGCTGCCTCTGAAGCTTTTGCCGTATTATCCTGCCACACAAGTTTAAGCCTCTCTATTCCATAAGAGCTGTTGGCAGCATTTCATGTGCGCGCACACGCGCTCGCTCTCTCTCCCCCAAAATATATTTTTAGTTGTTCTTTTATATCCCTGCAAGAGACACGCTCATCGCAGAATCAGAGAACTGGCAGTCAAAATTTCCACTGTCTGGACTCTTAAAAGGAAACATTAGAAAATAACGATCTAAATCAGTTCTTCTATTTCAGGTCTTCTGGCAGAGTCATCATTCCTTTATGGATAATGTGACTGTTTCTTATGTATGTCCTTCTTGCTGCTCTCACTAATGCAGCTTTTGCTGTTTAGAACATCAGATATTTACCAGGGGTTAGCAACCTGTGGAAATTTTTTTTTCTGATTAGAAAGTGTCGGTTCTAGGACTAATTGTGGCTATAATAGCTTGAAATAATTAATCAGGTTCATTTTCTTTGTGTGCGTGTTTTTGTTTTCCTTCATCAACCTATGTGTTGTTATTTTGTGTCAGCAATTTCAAATTTGGTACTCCTGCATCCAACGGTCTGTCTTCAGGCGTAGGAATGAGTGGTGGTGGCAAGATGAGAAGGGAAAGAGGAGTACATTATATATCCAAACCTGGACAAGAGCAGCAGGTAAGGGAATCCTGGGTTAATTGCTCTCTCTGAGACATTACTGAAGTAACTAACGAAGTATTCCAGCTTCATGGCCTCCTAGTAAGTTATAATAATGCCACTTCTGTTTTGTGGGCTTTTTGCTGTGGGTTTCAGGGCAGGCTGCAATTTATTTGTTGAAGTGCCTCAACTTTGGTTTTATGTATTTTAAATGTTTATATATTTTAAATATTTACTCATATTGTCTTGGAGATGCTTCCTGCTCTACATTTTCTCATTTGCACTTGAACAAACAAATTTTGGTAGAGGTTTGTAGCATTTTGGTAAAGGAATTATGTTTGAAGCAAGTGCCAAGTAAATAAAGTTTATTTAATTTGTTATTCATGTTTAAGTCATGTAGAATGATACAGGCTGAGAATCTGAAGCAGGAGACAGTGTTCTGCATGTCTGCTAATGATCATTCACAATTTTTGGCACTTAATCAAACTCATTGTGCGAGGGTTTGTTTGGGTTTTTTTTCCTTGTTTTAATGGGAAAAGTCCATTTAATAAAACTATGGTCATGACTACCCTGAAGATCATTTTTCTGATGGGAAGTTATGTAAGCTCCCTACTACTGGGTCTTAAATATAAAAAGGTTCAGTCAGTGTTCTGGCTGATGCAAGATGAAGAAGTAGTAAATACTGGAGAATGTTTCTATAATACAAATGGTCTGAACATTGAGGTCCAATAGGTTCTTCAGATCAAAACTGTGAAAGATGTAGGCTGCAGGAGATATTAAATTTCTGTAGTAGCAACTTAAATCTTTGCTTAGTCATTTCTAAGTGCAAATTGTGATTAGATTGGCTATTGTCATTTAAACCCTAACTAATCTAACTAGGGTAATCAAATAATTCAAAAGGCAAGGATAAGACCAGAAGTTTTGAAGGTACACTGGTTTCTGAGTTTCAAATTTGCATCCTGATACATGATACAGACTTGATTTAACAGAGTATGGTCTTGTAAGTTGCTAGTCAGGCTTTCTTTTATGGTGTTTTGTGCTTTGGTTTGGGGGCATTTAGTACTCTAAGGAACCACATACTTCTTCAAACATATCTTTTCCCAAGTGCACTGCAATAGTGACTTCAGAAACTTTGGCAGCTGTCATTCCTAATTTTGCAAGAGGAAAACTTTCTCATTTCTCTTGAGGTGTGCTCTTAATTGAAGAGATGAGGGGATAATTAGATCTTTCATGAAATCATAGAATGGTTTGGGTTGGAACCTTAAGGATCGTTTAGTTCCAACCCCCTGCCATGGGCAGGGACACGTCCCACTAAACCAGGTCGCTCAGAGCCTCATCCAACCTGGCTTTGAACACATCCAGGGAGCAAGCATCCACAGCTTCCCTGGGCAACCTGTTGCAGTATCTCACCACTCTTTACTGACCAAAGTACAGAAAACAAGAATAAATCTGATCTGTGCCTCTCCCTGTTCTGCCCAGGTAACAATTTTGAGCTAATTTTCAGTATTCTTCCTGGACTGGTGATGAATGTTGTATTGCATGGAAGCTAATTTATGGCCTGCCATAAACTGAAGTGCTGTGGCAGGCTGAGGTGGGCAGGGTTGGATTCTTTTTGAAACCTTTGTCTTTATCAATATATCTCTCTGTTATATTTAACTTTGTTAAGAAATTACGGGTGGAGCAGGGTAGGAAGGTAGTATGTCTTGTAAAAGAGAGATACTAAAATTTACAACTTTTGACTTTAAAGAGAAAAATTAAAATTTAGACCTATTAATATTTACACCTAGGAAGTGGAGGAACCAGTACTACCGAAAGTACCCCTACCCATCAGTACTGCAACGCTGCCTTCATTCAACTTTAGTTTTCTTGCCAGTAGCGCTGTCTCATCACCAAGCAATGTTTCAACAGCAGTGATGAACAAGGTGAGTCTTTGTTGTGTGTCGTGAATACTTTTTTAGGATGAATATACATCTGCTTTGTTGTGTGTTAACTTCTTCCACGGTGCTTGTGAAACTAACCAGTGTTAGGTCATATCCTGTTGACTAGATCAGGATTGTATTCTGATTTGGAGGTGTGGGGAGGCATGAAGTTCTTGATTCAGCCTCTGTCCACTTTGCAAACTTCTAGTTAAGAGAATTGTAGAACTGCTTCAAACACTATGGAGATTTTGTTGGGATTTTATGCCAAGTTAAATTATTAAATTAGAATTAATGGCTTTATAAGCCTAGCATAGACTATGAGCCTAGGTTGCAATAGTTGGACTATTATTGCAGTAAAATAAACATTTATCTGTTCCAGAGTACTTGAAATATTTTTGTGTGTTTTGAAGCAGATCTCTGCTTTAACATGTTGAGGTATTTGCTGAAGCTCTGACCGCAGTTTAGTTAGTTTAAGGTTCTGAAGCTGCAAGGTCTGCTTTTCCATGTATTTAATATATTTAGATCTAAGTAGCATCTCATTTTGTTCTCTGGGTTTTGTGGGATTTGCTTTTGATGATACTTTAATGTATGCTCACTTGCAGGATTAATTTTCTCTTATTACAACTCTTATCTGTGGATTAGAAATACAAATATCAAACATCAGATTTCCCAACTTCACTGCAGAATGGCTGTTAGCAGCTGCTTACATTATTATTTATTTATTATTTCACTATTTATTATTTCACCAAGGTGTTTTTCTTTTAGATACAAACCTTAATTCTTTTGAAAATGCAGGTACAACCAGCAAGTACTGTTGGCAGTCCTGTGTTCAGATTTTCATCTCCAATTGTGAAATCTACTGAGGCAGAAGTGCTACCTCCATTGTCTGTAAGTAAAATGAATAAAGCTCAAGACCAGTAGAATATTGCAGAACTGTACAGGAGAAATGGCCCTGCTAATGGGGAAAACAAATATAGAGGTTTCTGTCTTAACAGTTGTCATCCAACATCCGTAAAAGTTTAAAGACTGGATATCAAATTATTATTTGTATGTGAAACTTAATAGATGTTTCTTTAGTTTCAGAATCTGAAAATCTCTTTTCTTTTTTTTTTTTTTTTTGTAGCAGATTGGGTTTACATTTAGCGTTCCTGTTGTAAAATCAGCAGAGCTTTCTGGATCCAGTGATACACCGGTGACATCCTTCCTTACTATAGGTAATGGAAATTTCAGCATTTCATATCCGGAGTGCTGATTTTCTTTTCTTTTTATATTAAATAGTAAATCTCACCTGGAATTGCTAATCTGCCTAGAAAGGACAAGTGTGTTTTTAATAACAGATCTGCTTTTAACCAAATTGCAATTACAAAGTGTTGTGAACAAGTAAAGTTTTGAAGATTGTTACATAAGAAGTGTGAAACTTAGAAATTCTTATTTCTAGCAAATGTGAATATATTTGAGGTGGATTTCTTTATGAAAGGTGGCTTTTGTTCGTTTTATTTTTAAAGGTACAGCCTCTGTAAACAGCACCAGCAATAAGAAGGAAAAAGAAGAAGAATATGATGGCCTCACCAAACCTGCAAAGGTCTTAAAGGAAGGAAGTGTGTTAGACATTCTGAAAAGCCCAGGTGAGATAATGAACTTTTAAGAAGATATTGCAAAAACTACACTAGCATATAAATGCATTGATCTAAAAATCAAACAAACAACCCAAACACTACAACAAAAAAAAAACCAAAACCAAACACAGTTTGTCACAGTTAATGCATTATTAGCTATAAATAAATACATGGGAGAGCATTAGGTTAAACACTGCATGTGTTAGGGTTGATCTCCCCTTCTGAGTGGCTGTTGCTGCTGAAAGGAAAGCTGCAACTTACACCAGATGTGCTGCTTCTCCTTTATGTGCTAGGATGTAGTTGCAAATTAAGTATGAAGAGAAATTAGTCACATAATCAGTGTTTATTTTTAAATAAATTTGTGGAGTTGAAAAGGAAATGTTTGTAAAATGCTTTACAAACTTTCCCATCTTCACCATCTCTGGATATTAAGAACGGTAAAGACACTTCATTTCTGAGGATGTTTTAAAAGCTGCAGATCTTTTGGCCTTGGATGATAACAGTACTATGGATTCAAATGTAAATTTTAAGTAGAAGTTTCATTTTAAAAACCTTTTTCCATGTAATTTCAGTTCTTTTCAACTGTTCAATAAGTGTGTGTATATAGATTATGTCTTTTTGTTCAAAAACAAACCAAACCAAAACAAACAACTTTATTGATCTTTTTCCATAAGCCTTCAGTTGCATCAGACTCTTTGTTATGAAGTGACAAATGTATATAGTACTTAAGAAGACTGTGCCTTTTTATGTTAAAGAGCTAAATGAGAGAAGATACACTGTGTGTTTTGTTTAAGGAAAGCCTTGAGTGAAGTGACGTTAATTTCCCTTACCAGTTTGAGAAGCAGGTTCTAAATCTACACTGTTCAAAGACTCCACCTCTGATATATATATAAAAATATATAAAGAAGACAAACCCCTAAACAACAACATAATAATATACCCTTCATTTTAGCTTTACAAGTAATTTGTGCTGCTTGTTAAGATGCGCTGCTCTAGCATTTTATTTAGTGTTTCTATACTGGTGGTTCTTGTTTTCTGTTAAAATTGGCACCTTTAAATAAGGAGTTGGCCTGTGTCTGCGTTTTGAACAAAGATTATAGGTAAAGATTGTTCCCTTCATTTTTGACTCGATTAATGCTCAGTATCTTTGAGTGAATACCATCTAGACTGTTACTCCATGTACCAACTGCTGTTGCAGCTACTAAAGCAAATGTGAGTCATCTACTACAGCAGAAATAGCCTTAGAAATCCGATTCAGTTGGGCATGGTGTCTTAAAATTAAATCGGATTATTTCTAGTCCATGACAGACAGTCAGCTTTCAGTACTGTTTGTTTATACTCGTATCTACCAGTGAAGATTTGTATTTAAAGCTTTCTTGGAAGTGAAGAGTTAAATCAAGCTTTAAATAAATGTTCTGTTGTGTGGCAGTGCAGCATATGAAATTTCATCCCTTTAGATAAGATTTCCAGGGACTTCCTCTTGTGGTTAGTCAGAATGTATACTTGTAACCATTGGCACTTGGTTTAAATTTATGCCATCTAGTATTATAAGTAACTTGAATGTAGTGAGAGTACTGCTTTATCAGTGAGATCTCTTCCTGTATGGGTTTTTTTTTCCTAGGCTTTACGTCTGTGAAAACACACTCCTCTGCATCTGCACAGCCTGTTACAAGCACAGAGGTCTACACAAGGCCTGCAATAAGTAGTTTTTCTGCAGGTAAAGACACCTCTAAACAAGCATCCTCATTCTGGCAGCCTGACACGCACGACCCATGTCTGCAGAACAAAGCCACGGATGGGAAATGTGTAACATGTGAAGCTGCTAAAGTGTCAACAGTTGAGAATACGAAGCAGGTTACAAGCTCAAGTCCAGTCACCTCTAAGGCAGCAGCCCCTACAACAGGGACATTGGGCTTTGATGACAAATTTAAAACGCCACCCAACACATGGGATTGTGATACCTGTCTGGTCCAGAACAAACCTGAAGCTACAAAATGTATAGCATGTGAGACACCAAAGCCTGGAACAGGAGTAATGCCTGCTCTGACATTGCCAGTGGTGACAGACAACTCGGTGACAGTGACATCCTCCTCCAGCAGCACTGACACAACAGTCACTCTGGGGTTCAGAGACAAATTTAAGAAGCCAAAAGGCTCTTGGGACTGTGCAGTGTGCCTTGTATCAAATAAGGCAGAAGACAGCAAATGTGTAGCTTGTCAGTCCGAGAAACCAGGTGTGTTCTTTTCTGTCATCTTGGCCTCTGTGTGTTCTTTACAGAATAAAATGTGTTGAGTATAGAATGCATTTTCAGCAGCATGGCTGAATACAGGACGGGATGGATTACTGCCTGTCTGCAGGAATGGTTACAGGCACTTCTGAAGTCTCAGCTTCCAGCCCGTCACGTGAAGCGAGCTGTTTGTGTATTTTCATTTTGTATTAGTGCAGAGCTGAATTGAAACAAATACACCCTGCTTTGCAGCTGCCGAGGGAAGGTGACTAAACTGAATGCCTTAATTCACTTAAAACCAATTTATTCATTTTCATCTTGAACTCCATAGAAAGAGTTAAATTTTTTTTTTTTCCCCCCTATTTTCAAAACATAAGTAGAACCAGTATTTACAGAACACCTTTGCAAATACATCCGGGGTGGGGGGGAGGAAGCATCTAAAATGGGCTAGATGGTGCTTTTCTCATCATCCTATACAGTAAGAGTGGAATTCCTTCAGGTAAGATAATGCATTTTAGAGGGAGCTTACTGTCAGGGATTTTCAGCATCAGCAGGTTCAAATGGCACTTTTGTCTGTAGCCACTGCAAGGAGGAATTTTGGAAGTCAGAGCATCACGGTGCAGAGAATTGCAGTTATATTACATCTGTCAAGGGGATGAGTGAGGGAAGTGAAGTGAGAGGATGAAAATTCTCTGGATGTGTTATGGAAGAGCAGACCCGTTCCTGTCTTGACTGTTTTGAATTTGAGACATTATCTTCCACCTCTCTCTAACTGCCACCTGCAGTGGTTTAAAACATGACAGCTGTGTGATGCTGTTGGGCCTTTCAGATGCCCAGTCCTCATACTTACAAGGTGAAGTTTTCTGATGGGTGCAGCATTAAGCTGACATCAAGAAAAAGCAGAAAGCAAGCGTCTCTTGGGCCTCTTTATGGAGGTTTCTGCTGTTCTTGAAGGCCCTGTAGCTTTTGTGTAGTGAACACACATCTGAAATAAGCTCTGTCCCTGTGTTGTATTAACTGCAGTTGCTGCTTAAACATCATTGGTTCAATTTGTGCTTAAAATCTTATATAGGTTATGAAGAAGAAGGTCTCTGTTGTTTATATTTTTGTATCAATGTAGAAGTTAACTTGTACTTTGAATTTTTTTTTTCCCCTGTTATCTTTATCCACTTTGTAATTTAGTGAGCATTTAGGTGTTTCTTAGAGTTCCTGTTCACTTTACCACTTGAGCAGGATGATTAACTGTCTTGCTTATTTCTTAGGGAGTTCAGTGCCTGTGACCAGTAGCAGTGTTTCTGCATTTTCTGCTTCTTCTGGAGGATTTCTGGATTTAGACAAATTCAAGAAGCCCGAAGGAAGCTGGGATTATGAGGCCTGCTTGGTCCAAAACAAAGCAGAAGCCACAAAGTGTGTAGCCTGTGAAAGTGCAAAGCCAGGCACCAAAGCAGAGCTCAAAGGTAATATTTAATGAGAAAAACAAGGGCATGCATTCTGCCAAATTATTTTTTCTTTAGTTTTGGTTGGGTTTTTTCAAAGTGCAATTATTTTTCCTTCGAGTTATGGCAAACTTGTTCATTTCTCCTCTAGGAATATTGCTTAAGTAAGGTAATGTGCCTATGTTTCCACACCCCTTCCTCAGGCAGAGATAATGCTTGTTAGAGAAAAGCTTGTATTAATGGCATAGTCATTCTTTACAAGCCTTATGTGTTCATTTGGAGTTTGGGCTAAACCATAATCTTTCAGAGAAGTTAGCAGTATACTTTTCAAAGCCAGGTGGTGGACAGAAGAGTACCAGTGAGAAAATGTGTATGTAGAGAAGGAGTGTGGAGTTTTCTTACTTATTTTGTAGTTTATTTGGTTTTTAAAACAGTTTTGACTCTGGGAAGGTCAGGGCTGGAATCCCAGCTGTGCAGCTAAAGCCTGCATGTATTAACATCATATATTGCAAACTTCACATTATTCTCTTTTTTTTTTCTGTAGGTTTTGGTACTGCTGCTGTGTCCACAAATGCTGCAATGCCATCATTTACATTCGGTGTCCAAACATCCTCCTCACAATCTTCTAATACGTTAGGTAGCACAGGAGACTTCAAATTTGGAGAACAAGGGAGCTTCAAGTTTGGCATTGCATCTGAATCTGCATCCTCCGGCATTGTTACCGGGGGATTTAAGTTTCCTGCTAGTTCAGGGGACATCAAATTCGGAGTTTCTTCCTCAGACTCTAAATCAGAAGAGAGTAAAAAAGAAGGTAAAAGTAACAGTTTTACCTTTGGACTTCCACCTACAAGCAGTCAGGCTCCTTCAACATTTCAGTTTGGGACAGCGAGCCTGGGACAGCAGGAAAAGAAAGAGGAACCAGTTTTGGGAGGCTTTGGTTTTGGCACGAGTTCTACTTCTTCCATAGCTACCAATGAGAATAAAACTGGAGTCAGTGGCTTCACTTTTGGAACTGTGGCAGAAAAGGAGGTAGCATCCCCTGCTCTTCCATTTAAGAAATCAGATGAGAAGAAGGATGAAGCTCTTTCAACAAAGGGAGGCTTCTCTTTTGGCACTGTGGAGTCTGCACCTGCCTCGCAGTTTGTTTTGGGAAGGACAGAAGAGAAACAGGACTCTGTCACTTCTGCTGCTCCATTAGCATTTGGAAAGAAAGCTGACAATGAAGAGTTAAAGGCACAACCTATCTTTTCAGCTGGGACGTCTGAGCATACCAAAGAGGAGAGCACAGCAAAGCCTATGTTCAATTTTAGTTTCACTAAACCGTCGGAGAAGGAAAGCGAGCAGGCAAAGCCGTCATTTGCATTTGGGGTGCAAACCAGTACTTCAGGTAAATGGATCATCTTTTGTCTTTTGTCTGCTCATGTCCATCCAGTAATACCTCTGGAGCCACACTGCACAAAATCTATGGGATTTGATGTACTCCTGCATTAGAGCTTTGCGAAAGGCTTGACCTGCAGCCTGGTGTTGGTTCTGGTTGTAGGTGTGTAGACAATACATAGCAAGTCCTTTTTAGATTTCAGTGAGTTTTAACACTAGGTTTAGACAAAAATAAAATGCCACACCTTAAAGAACCTGTCTTGCTTCTTGTATGAATACGAAAGTTGGATTGTCCCAGTGGAGCTGGTGATAAATTCTGTCGTATGGTGCAGTATAGAGGCCTCATACTATGGTTGTTTTTCATAGTGACGGGAGATGAGAGAGGGAATAGCTACTTCCTGTGTACTCGCAGCTGTGCTGCAGGGTGTACTGCTCTCTGCTGCTGCAAAGGTATAAAAATTGCTCCTCAGCTATTACAGAGTTGTGTATTCCTTTCATTTGTTGAAAGTCTGCAGTGGAGGATGAAAATTCCTCAGTGGTGATCACTATGTGGAAAAATTCTGTTGTTGAATTCCATTTGTATGACTTAACAACTGTGTTTTAGAGAACAGAATTAGTTTCTAACTTCTGATGTGATACAGAAAAGGATGTCAGTAAGTAACCTCAAATAAATGCAATATATAGAGTTATACTGGTTTTAATCACAGTATTCTTAGGTTGAACTGGTACTGAACATACAGGTTTTTTGAGGATTGTAGGCTTTCGGGGGGCAGCAGGGTGAGGTTGAGTTTCATTGTGTTTTGGAGTCTTTTTTTTTTTTACCTTCCAGTTAAAGTTCTGGATTTTGGTTTAGTCATGGAAATTTGATGAATCACCTTGTGCAAAAGGGGCATTTTAACAAGAATTAGACCAGCAGCATAGGAAAAGCTGAAGAATGATTTAGAGGACAGCTCCATTCTAAGGGTGTAAAACTGCACTCAGGATTTTATACCAGGGTTGTTCTCTGTTGCTTTGAAAAGCAGGTCTTGCGGGTCTCTTAAGTTCAGTAAACTTAAGCTTGGAAGAGTTAGGCTGGGGGGTGGTGAGCTCTGCCTGAATTAAACCTGTAGGCAGAGGGCTGTATTTTTGAACATTACAAATGAAATGGTCTCACTGTGTTTCTCAATAACTCCTTGAGTAAAGCCATGAGACTGTTACGGGTGATAGATGTTGTTCTAAGATCGTCTGAAGTAGATTTCTGTTTGGAGAGTTCAGAAGTACTGCTCAATACTGGTTCTTAATGACAGCTAGTGCTCAGTGTTTGTAAGCAGTGAAGCCTAAACTGCAGTGGTGTCCTTGTTCTTCACAGTTCTGTTCCTTTAATTGTGGCTGTCAGCAATCAGCACATTAAGTCTGGATCTTATGGGGAACAGTAGCTGGAATAAGAGTTGAGGTGTCATTCGGGATTGCTTCTTGTACGGTGATTGAAACAGGAGTCTATTTGCAGTACGTCATCTAGCGTTTCAGCCGTGGTTTATGTACTCTTCTTCCTCTCAGATCAAGGAGCAGCAAAGCCATCCTTCAGCTTCTTGAGCTCCACTTCCTCCAGCACTGTTGTACCCACCACTTCAGCCAACAGCAACAGTGTGTTCGGCAGCGCCATCTCTTCCTCAAATCCTCAGCCAGTTCCCGCTCCCTTCGTGTTTGGACAACCCAGCAACACTGTGAGCAGCTCTGTTTTTGGCAATTCTGCAGAATCTGCAGCATCTCAGTCGTTCGGATTCTCTCAAGAAAACAAACCAGCAACCACATCTTCCAGCACCGGCCCGGCTCTTGCTTCATTTCTCTTTGGCTCGGGAGCCAGCAGCACCAATGCAGCAAATTCAGGCTTCACCTTTGGAGGCACAACCACGTCAAGTTCAACAGGTACCTTTTAAATAAATGCTCTTCTCATTTTTGCCATTACAGAGTGGAGTGAGGAGATACTCTTTCATGAATATTTTACTTAGGACAGTGTGTATCCAGATGTGTGGAAGTGTAGCAGAATACTGAGTATTTATACAGCACTGTGTTTTTCACAGATGGTCTGGGAAATAGAGTTCAGGAATGAACTGACCACGGTGGTGTTTTGTGCAAAAGGACAGCCCTTTACTGGATTTCAGTTTCAATGGGAACTTTTCACCGTGAGAATGAAAGTTTCTTTCTTCTCACTATCAGTCCAGTGCTCACAGTCAGAAGTCAGTGACAGCTTTCCTGATTTTTCTCTCCCGTTCCTAAAACTCTCAACTGTTGTAAATAATGTCAAGATTAGCAAAACCCTTCCTTTACAAATACATACTAACGCTGGACCTCTGCAATTGCTGCTGCTTAAGGATTGGTTTCTAATAAGTATTATGGCTGATGTTTTGTTAATTTTCTAGCAATTTAGAGACAGCAGAGATAAAAATCTATAAAGTTTCTTCACATTTTATGTTCATTACTCCACTGCATGAATTCAGCAGAATGATACAAGAATAAATCCAGCAAATCATCTGTATTCCTGGAAGTGGTTGAACCCGTGAGGAGGAGACTTCATTTAGTCGATCTAACTCTAACCTTGTCATTCACAGAAATTAAATTCACACACTTCTTTTTGCGTGTCAGAAATGAGCGAAAACTGTCCTAAATTGTAACAATCAGCAGATCAATGTAACCTGCTTACAACTCAGTAACTTTCAGGGTCATTTTGTTAATAGGTGACACCATATTTCAAGCATCTTCACAAAGGCTGGGGTATTTTTTTTTATGCAGAAGCCTGTTGTAACTTTTACCATGCACCCGTTCATCTCCTTGGGAAGGAAAACAGCCAAGTTAGGGCTCAGTAGAGGGTATTTTCCATTGGGTGAAGGCTGCTTAAATTGCATTAACAGCGGCTTAAAACATCCACTTGTGCACAGCAGGTCTGCTGTGTACGTTGAGAGTCCGCTGTTCAGTCGTGTCTGTCTGCGTCATTTCTGCTGGCTGTGCAGAACCGAAGCAGCTAAACAAATGAGCTGGTTGTCTCTTGATGTTACATAGAGAATTACTCTGCCAAACTGAGTTTCTGAGTACAGAGAGATCACTGCAAGCTTGATTTGGCCTCCGGAAGCTGATCATGGTAAATAGTTGGGTAGGGAGGGGTGCAGCTGCTGATTCATGTTCTTCTGATCCCAGTAAACAGGGAGACGTATTTCACGTGTTTGAAAAATGCAACTTGAATGACTGTTCTTAGTGATACAAACAGCTTTTAGTAAATACAAATGAAAATGTACCCTTCGTGGGAATCTTTCTAGAACATGAACGCTAAGGCAGTAGTAATCTGAGTCTAGGCAGCCAGTATGTTTGAGATTTCATTTTGTCTGACCCCTGTAAACACAGAGTTTGTCGTGTTAACGGAAAGGCACGACTGCTGTTGTGGCTGAGGTAGTATTTGTTTTATATACTCACATGATTAATTTGAAATTGAGTATTCAGCTACCAGACCTGGGAAACATGGGACTTCTAGAACCTTTATTTTTGGATTCATTCTTGGGGGCTGAAGTGCGGCGTGTACTGACATTTCTCTTCTGTTCCCCAAGGGCCGTCCTCTTCGTTTCTGTTTGGCTCTGGGCCTTCAGTGCCTGCTGCCGGCCCAGCATTTGGTGCCAGCCAGCCACCAGCATTTGGCCAGAGCCAAGGGTCCAGCCAGCCAAGCGCTCCAACTTTCGGCTCGCTGTCGACAACGTTGTTTTCAGCTGGAGCTCAGCCTGCTCCTCCCGCCTTCGGCTCTGTGACGAGCAGCACTCAGCCCTCCGTGTTCGGACAGCAAGCGACCCAACAGCCAGGGTTTGGCTCTGGTACCCCCAGTGCTGGTGAGTGCTGACCACCCTCTTCCCTTTTGGTCTCGAAGATTATATATTTACTTTCATTTTTCATGAAGCACACCTTAAATTACACGAAGAAAGAAGACTTCCGCTTTGCACACGCCTAAGTGTAGAAATACCCTCTGCAGAAGTAACGGGTGCAGAGTGAAGTCGTTTGTATCTGGCTCCCGATTGTGGAGGGTGTGCCCACTCGCCTTCTCCACACGAGACTTAGCAGACGTGGAGGTTGCAACCCTACCACTAAATATTGGGGGTTATTTTCTTGAGAAATCTAGTGATTAAAAGGAAGTACTGAAAACCACAGAGTATTCACTGGTAGGAATGTACGAGCCAGAATGGCAGAAGTGCTGCAAAATTACTACTTTTGTGATTGTTAGTGTAGTTCTTAAGTTATCTGACTACATTGTTAACAGGCTTTGGCAATTTAATTTGCATTGGGCATTTGTTGTGTGAGAATATGGTCAGAATTCTTTTTAAGCATTTATGGGTTAAGACTTTATTTAACGTTCTTTTTACTAATGAAATATAAAATACCATGGGAACAGGGCAGAGAACGATCCTTCTAATTTAAGTGTAGGAAAGGACTGTTCCACACTAGCAATTAATAGAAAACACACTGCCAGAACCTATGTATTTGGTATCACGACATCAAATACTTAAAGGGAAAAGCCCCCTTTCTTCCTCTTGGAAGTTTTACAACACAGCCTCCGTTAAAAGTAACTGACACTTTGTACTAAGCAGTAGATTAGCTGGCACACGACGTTATTCAGTCTTTCATTAATCAGGGAGCAGTTGAAAGATAAAAATCTCCACAGATTTTCGGTTGCTTTTTAGTTACATTGATGGTAGGAATTTACTCTTTTAAGAGGAGGTGCTGTGTTAGCAGCACATTAAATGAAAGACAGTCCCCAGATCAACTGCATGAACACAAGAAAGTTTACTTAAATGTAATTCTACATGATTCAATACTGTAATTTAAGACTTATTAATAAACTTCAGTATGCACAGGTATCAACTCGATGGTGGTACAGAAGCTGGCAAACAATTAATTGTCAGTGTGCCGGCAGTGTTAAGAATCCCTTTCTGATTCTCTGTTAAAAAGGGATTTAGTTTTTCTCTGCACTGTTCCTGTAGTTATCTGGCACTTCTGGGGCACCCCCCTCTCCCAGCCTTGTCATCTTGAGTGACCTGTAAGAAACACTTTTTAAGAGTAGTGGGAAGCACCTGAGGATTTTGCTGGAAAGGATGAACTCAACTTTCTTACTCCATTCTGCTTCCACCCCATCTTCCCAGGTTCTGTATTCCAGTTTGGAAATAATGCTTCTAATTTCAACTTTCCAAGTAACCCAGGAGTATTTAATTTTGGTGCAAACCCTTCTGCACCAGCAGCATCGGCACAGCCTTCTGGCTCTTCAGGATTTTCGTTCAGCCAGCCTCCAGCATTTACAGTGGGGTAAGAGACCGTATCAGAATTTCACTTGAGCTTCGGGTAATATCAGTGGACAGTGTTCAGCCTCTACTGCTGTTAAATCATGAGGTGTTCAAATGAACCTTGGAGTTTGAAACTAAATTGGGCGTCCTGCCTTGAATTAGCCTGACTGGCTAACTAAGCAACGGTATCTTTAAAGGAGCCTAGCTGTCAGAAATATCACACGGCAACCTATGTGAAATTGTCTTGTTCTTGAGAGGTAAAATCCGTATCTAGCCATTATGCTGCTACTTACCTTCTGAATAAGAGAGATTTAATTGCTTGTGTTTTCTGGAACTCTCTTCCTCCTGTTCATCATATGCCCTTTGTTGCCAGCTGGTAACTAGTGAGACGAGACTATGAAACAGTTGTTCTGGAATATCTACTCAGTGCTGCTACTGAATTTTCAGCTACACTGTCCTAAACTCTGAACTACTAATTTCTTTTGATAGGACTAATGGGAAAAATGTTTTCTCTGCCTCTGGATCTTCAGTTTCTGGTCGGAAGATAAAGACTGCAGTTAGACGTAGAAAATAACCGCCCAATTGGTAAAGTAACTTTGGAAGCAGCTACTACCCCGCATTGTTCAGTTGTTGGGATCGTACCTCATGCTGGGTTAGCTGAAGTCAGATCTGCCTAAAGGAATATAAAACTCTGCTGCCCTTTCCTACCCTTCCCTCTCCCCAGTTAGGTTTCTTTTGGGTTTTTTTGGTAACGAATAGAGTTGGCACCGGGGCCGTTCTCAAGCAAAACTATTTTAGACTCCAGCAAGTTACTTCTGTCACTGACTCGGCATGGTCTGGCTGTAGCCGTGAGTAGAGCCTGCACAGCGAATGGCTTGTACAATACCTCTTCATCTGCACCACTATGTGCGCTCATCTGCGTTTACTGACGCCTCGAAATTGTAATTATATCAGCGAGGGATGCTGTATAGAGTAGAGAATGTTGATAACGAATGATTTCTATGCTGAGTTTGTGCTGGTGTATGTGTGAAGTGAGTGAGTTTGGGTGTATCGTGCACTAAAAATTTTCTGATAGAGGAAGACTGATCAAAGGATGATCCATGCTAAGGACTTGTTAGATCTGTAGTTCTTCATTTAATAATTATATGCTATTTCTATATTTTCATTCTTACAGCCCTTTATCACCTGTCTCGCCTTCGTTATTTTATTATGAAACATGTGTAAATACAATTTTGTTTCTCTTATGTACTTTTTTGGCATAACAAATCTGTGAAATTGAAATTTTAATTTTGTGTGTTACGGCCATTTTTGTTTAGTATTGTCTCAGATTTTATGTAAATCCCATTATTCAAAGTTGCCTAAATCCATTTAGAAAATCTTTAAAATTGGGAATTCTTAAAGTAAGTTTATTGGCTTTTCTGATCCATTTTTGTTTGGACCAAAAACCAGTATTGTACAAAGTATTAAGTATATATTTTTCTATTTACTGAAATGGACTGTGGTGACTTTGGATAATAAGGAAAAGTTTAATATTAAAGCCATGTTTATTACAGTATAATTAACATGTTAAACCATGGGATAAATGCCATCAATAAAAACTATGAAATCTAGTCTGGCACTTTTAACTCTGTGAAGGCAGCTGGAGCTGTAACTGTACAAGACAACTCACTCAGGGGGAGCGATGTCACGTCTTTTCTCCAGCCTTTGCTTTTTGACAGTAATGCTGATTTCAATGATCTTAAATCGGGTAGAGGTTCCCTGTTAAGAAGGAGAGTTTTATTGTAGAGCCCTGGGTCAGCTGGCTAGCTGCAGTTAATTTTTACAGAACTATTTAAAACAAAACAAACAACCAGAAAGAGACTGGCTAATGTTACAGACATTCACCCTTCTAACGGAAGGGGAAAAAGTACACCAATTGTAAATGAGTAATTGGGGTTTTTTCCACTTTTGTAGCAGTTGGAGTTGCTTCTTGGAGAACAGACATTATTCTAATAAAATGAGAGGAAATGCTCTTGAGTGTCTGGGGACCACAGCTGAACTTTTACTAAGCCACAGCATTCAGTTTCTGGGTGAGAGTGGATGGCTCGCTACAGCCAGAACAGGAGACCTGCATGACCGTGTAAGCTTTAAATGTCTTTGGAGGCTTTGCTGGGGGGCTAGGTTTTTTTTAATTTGCTAAAATTGGGAATTCTTCTGGTACAGCTACAAGGTACCAGCATTACAAAACTGGGTTCTTTGCTAACCCCAGCCTAGGCTTGACCGGAGGACAAAGGGGAACTTCTATTTTACATGGGTAGAGCTCCCATCAGGATTTCTATAGATAGAAAACATGCAGCAACTTGACTTTATAACCACCCCTAGAAGCTTCTGTTCAGTCCCCTCTTGCCTTTAGAGCTGGGGAGGGGTTGCATGTGGTTATGTATTTCCAGATGTCCAAGTCACAGTACGCAAAAGGACCACCCCTTGTCTAACAAAAATTAACACATTACCGATTAAGTTATTTCACATGAAGATGATATTGCTCAGATTCTTGAGCTTAGTTATGGTTTGGTTGACAACAGAAAACTGTAGGGTGAGACTGGCAGCCATGGAGTGACAGGTTAGGCCTAAGGGAGGAACACACAAAAACCAGGCTCTAGAAGAATTCCAAACTCTTACTCAGATTTTAATTTAAGATTATTGCTTATATTTCCCAAGATACTAGTAACATGAGAATAAACAAATTATCAAAGCTATGTAATCATGCAAAATATTAGACTTCTTTATTCAGTATTTTAAGTTATTCTGAATATACAACCAATTAGCAAGAATTCGGAAGTGGAAATAACCAGTATTTGTACTTCCAGAGATATACACCCATAACACTTTTAGGTTAATGTTTCTGCATGCTCCTGAAACACGTTCAGTTGTTTTGCTTGGCATTATATGCAAAAAATAGACAAGTGCTTTCACTCCAAACAGAAGCAAAAATGTTATCTCTCCTTAGCATGACTTGTACTGCTCACAGCTCCAAAGTTATTTACAGACAGCACCTCCGACGCTGCAGTGTAGCATACCTTTCCCAGAAAAAAGCAGCTCTTATTTCACCTCTTTATTAGCTTTGACACGTGAAAGAAGTGACAACATTTGAGACAACCATGCAAAAAACTTTCCACATCGATTTTCTGATAAAATACTTAAAAGTGGTGAGGGAGTAGGATTTGTGAAACAATAAGGGACAGGATAAACACTGCTCATTTCTTTCTACGCACGTGGCAATTTTGCTTTGCCTTACTGTCTAATACTGCAGTTCTCTGCCTCTCAGAGCTTAGGTAATTGCTTGGAAAACAACGTGATTTTCTTGTTACCTGCCAACATCCAAAACAGTAGGAGCGACATTTCCTTCAAGGTAGAGTATTTCTAGGGATCCACTTTCCACAGACTGACAAACAGCACGGTTCTTTCCACAGTTAATACAGCCACTTTCTTTATCAATAATCAGTGGTTAATACTTCCAGAAATTACAGGTATTGTTTCTCCCCAACTCTGCTGGCATTTATGGAAACTCCAATATTCTGAAGGTAGCTGCTGGCATCATACCGGAGCAAAACATTTTCTTTAGCTTCTGAATCAGTTCCCATTCAATGTGGGCAAAAGATTCCGATAGACACCTTGATTTCAGTTTTGGGGGAGATCTTTTTTTCACTGGGGGTGGGAGGGGATGTTCAAAACCAGTCTGGAAATCTCATATTTTGGCATCATCTGACTCCATTTCTTCTTACCACAATAGTCCCTGCTACAATATCATAGGCTGTTCTGTTGTGCTGGAAAAACAGCAGCGTAATGAATGCAGGAAAAAAGGAAGCAATAGAAAAATTCTTGATCAAAGCTCGTATTGTGGACCTGAAATGAGAATAAAACATTCGGTGCCTTGTTTTCACTTTTTTTGCATGTTAGTAGTTTGTTTACTTTCAAGTTTGGTGCCTCAGTTTTGCACAGCACAGAAATCGATCTGCAGAATTCAGAGATTATTATTTTACCACCTAATCTGAAAGATCTTCACGTGACTGAGTAATTGCTCTTTTATTCTTAGAGCACACAATCTAACCGCGGCTCTTGCACTCCAATTATTGCAAAGGCCAACACTGCCATCCTTCCTTCCAAAGCACGCACGTGCCACACTTAACCTGAAAGCAACGCGGCTGAGCGAAAACCACTTACGTTGTCATACTGACATTAGAAGATGGAATGACTAACACGCGGCTGGGGGCAATAAGTACAGATGTATCACAGGTCACAACTCGCAGTCCAAGCAAGAATTTCCCTGGGGTTGCTCCACCAGCTCCCCAAATACAGATTATCTGTAAAAGAGAAGTTATTTCAACACCATGCCGTTGACTGGTCTAGCAAACTTGGCTTTCCTCAAAACTATGTGAATGTCATGTCAACATAATCCCCAAAACAAGAGGATTTACTTGATAGGCCAGTGATGACAGATGGGTTGTTTTTAACATCTGACAGCTATTAATTCTAGGATTAATGTTTATGAGTAGTTACCTCATAGAAGCAGACTAATAACCTGTAGATGAGAGCTACGATCATCATTTTCTGCAGATCTTCCATGGACGTGTCTTCATCTATTTCTTCTATGATGTAATGCATGGCAAATTTAGAGATGTCCCTGTACAAAACAAGACTGAACTTTAAACCCATCCTTTTCCCAATACCAGTGTACCCCTTCAATACCAGAATTCAATCCTTCAGTTCTGCTGTTAGTAAAAGCACAAAAGCTCCTCGGCCTCTCTGAGACTCAACATGCCATTAAAATTCAGCACACTGGGTTTCCTTCTGAGTTGCTGCCTATTTTGTTTTGCCTTTTTTTCTTTAAGAAAAGATCATTCTTTATTACCACTTTACCCAGGGACATCGCTGTGTAAGTGAGCTGTAAAGTTGTGAAAATTCTCACACTTCTTGGGAGATAAATGAGATTCTGCACCTTGGCACGCAAGAGGAAGATTTAAACTTAAAGCAGCTGAAACCTTCTGCTGTTTGCCCTGACAAAGCTAGGCAAAGCATCAGTTTGGAATCAGTCACATTTTCACAATATAAACTCCACAGATCTAACATTCTCATCCGATGCCTGGAATGGATATACTTGCAACAGGTATTTAAGCAAGGACTTGTTACTCACACATCTAAGTGAGAATTACTACTCCCATAGAAATGTGCAGTCAGAACAGTCCATCTGATTTGTACTACTTGCTCTCATTATTCAGACTTAAGGATTAAAAAAAAATAATAAATAGTGGTAATAGGGAAATAGCAGGGCACAACCTGCATTTCCCTTCAGTACAACCTTGGACTGAAGTCTCTGTCTTGAGGATGTGTATTTTTTTTCATGACAACCCCTCAGCCTAACCTCAATCAAAAAACAACCCAGAAAATTTCTCTGAAGTTAACTGTAAGCAATTTATTTGCTCTTGAAGAAGTAGTAATATTGAATATTCTGTAAATTAACTGAGATTCCCTCTCTTCCCATCACCTCCACTAAAGCAATGTATTTTCTCCCATCTTTCCAGTCCTTCATTTTATATTGTTCTCAGCCTACTAGAACCAAACTGGAAATACAAGCTGTCAGCTTAGAGTTGGAGGTTTTAGTGACTAAACAGAACTGAGAGTTTGGCGTTTTAACTGCACGCTTATCTTGAATAAACCCACCAGTCGTTTACATTGACACATCTATTGGTTTGGATTTGACCCTCTTCCGCACACCTTTCAAGCAGCAGTTTAAGATGTCTAAAAGATGTTATCTGTAGAGTATCAGCTTACAGTCAGTCAACATTTAGAAGGTTCTTTGGCAGAAAATTCGGATTCTGAAATGTGTTTGTAACGTAATGGAATCTCTGACTACACCAAGCTCTCCTCTCCTAATCAGACAGAATTGATTGCACCAACCCAAAGCAGAGGAACTAAATGAGCTACAGAGTAAGTTGAAGGGGCAGATCAAACAAAAATAGTCTTTGAAGTAAATTATTACTTAGTATAAAAATAGAAAATGAAGGATCTAGGGTCTGGTGTGTAGCTGATACACACAATGCTTAATCACTCTTTAAGAAACCCAACTTATGCCCAGTAAAGACAGCAGCACGGCAGCATTCCCAGCACTAATTTAAATGTACATATATATCTGGCATGCTGGATCCAAAATACTTTTTTTGGTGGATTAGAGTTGTTTTGGTCACAGATCTAAAACAACACCATAGGAGAGGCCTCACAGAAAATTAACTCCATCCAGATCAGATCTGTGTATTTTTAAAGGCCTTTAAAAAAAAAAAAAGTTTATTTGTCAATGTTTCTCCTTTGAAAATTTTAAAGGACTTTTAAAAAACCTTGCCGTTGCCCCCTGAAGAGAAGAGTGCAAGTCTGATCTAGCCCAAGTAAGGAGTTTGTGAGCCTATGAAGACACCTGGACAAATTCTTTGTTTTCAGCAGCTGAGCCCAAATCAGCAAGTATTTAAAAGGAGGTTAACCTAGTGGTGCTTCTTCCTCAACTTCTGCCCATTATCAAGTGCCATCACGTACATAAGCATATCATATATACATCAGGACACCTCCACGAGCGCGGAGAGCTTAAAGTTGTATACAGCAAAGCTTTCAATTGTTCAACTTACTTGATTCCACTGAGGTGCATAATACTTAAAACAATGGTTGCCTTTATAAAGAAGAGGATAAAAAAATCCACCATCTCTGCTATGAACCTGTGTGCCAGCGAAGGGATAACGAACTCCCGGCCTGTAACAGACATGGTTAACGTCACACACATTTTACTGCACGAACACAAAGTTAACGCTTATCATCTGAAGACCGTTTCACACCAACCTCACTGTGAGAACATAATCAAGATCTCGATCTCAGCTCACCCCTTCAAGAAAACTTCTAAAAGCGTATGAATAAAAAGGGATCTGATTTTTTTTAATTGAATTATGAAGAAACTTCTTAAATCGAACTCAAAACTCTTAAGTCCCCTCATGATTAGGATTACAGGTAAAATCCCACCCCACTGAAGTACGCTGAAGATGCATCAATTTTTGTGTTCTTTCCAACAGCCTCGTAGACAACATTTCAATAAACCTGACGGTTCAGATAAAAGGAAAATTAGATCTTGCATCTACTACGACAATCATTCTGCAGCAAGGCTTCCATACGTACCAAACAGCAGCTCTCTGAAAGAAAAACGCAGCCTATTTTGTCTCCAGTCAGACCCCGAAGCAGGAGTAGAGGAAAATATTAGTCACACTTGACATAAACATTCCTATAGACTACTGATTATAATAAAACACAACATGCTGCCCTACCACAAGCCAGAAGATGTAACACATCTCCCCTGTTTAATTTACCAAGTGCAAATACACACAAAGCAAGTAGTCCAGTTTAACAAGCTTTTGTTGCCAATGCCACCTCAGACGATTAAAGTAAAGAACACATTAAAGAGGATCTTAGCAAGTTTCCAAGGAATAAATAGTGTTGCAAAATGATTTCACATGGACCCACCTACCCCTCTGTTTCTCAAAGGACAAACATGACTCTCACATGAAACCAAGGGCTTGCATCAGAACTTCCCTAGAAATACCCAAGTGCTACCGGATGTAACTTGTGGAAAATTGCGACTGGGTTTGCGTTCAAAGAACATCCACCCCAGCACACAGGGAAAGGAGAGAAAGAGGAAAGAAAATTGTTCCCCTCTCCATTCTCCAAAAACATCATCAAATTTCACTCAGAAAAAGCCTCCACAGTTAACTGCCAAGACTGATACTCCAGCCCTGGCCTCGCAAGCTGTGCAAGCAAAGCTGAAAGCCTGTGGAACTTTGGTGCTTTCCAAATGGGTTAAGTACAGTCAAGCAATGATGAGGTCAGAGCAAGTCCTCATTTACCATACCTCAGTTCCTATATCTTTGTTTCATACCCGGTTTATCAATCACTCTGCATAGATACTATGAAGTAGTGTGACTGTTGCACATCCAATACTGAACTGGATTCAATTCTCACTGTCAAAGCACGTCAAGGTTGGTGACCATTTGTAAGGCAGGGACAGCCAAACACAACACGCATCCCACTCAGCTCGAAGTCTCGGCTCGTACAGCAAGACAGTGATAAAGATGGGCTTGCACCAGTCAGACACTGGGCAGCCGAGGCCTGGACACACTCGTTGCCCCACTGTTCCCAGCAGGAGCACTAATCTGCAGGAAGGAAAAGAAGGGCAAGCAGAGGAAACGTCTTAAACCATGACAAGCATCCACAAACGCTGCTGCCCCGAGCGCTGCCAATGCAGGTGCTCTGACACGCGCCTTCAGGCCGACTAAACCGGGCAGTTACACTTCTTGACAGTTTAAAATCTGCACATTAACAGAAGCTGTCACTTCTTTCTGCTTACGTAAGCACACCGGGCTGTAAACTGCAGTGGCGTAGGGACAGCTACACAACCTGCCCTGCCAAGCCTGCTAGTGTAGGCAATAATCTGCAGCAAAAAGAAGGAGCTGTAATCGCTTTAGCCGTTCCAGATAGATCCCTCTGCAATCTGGAGCCAAAGCAGCAGCAGTACTTTGTTTATAACTAACTGTATAATAAACAGTCTGTGTTTATAATTGTACCCTCTCACTGGATTGTATCCACACTTCCCTTAAGAAAGCCGGGCGTTACAAGAGTATTTAGCATTCAGAATAACGATGTTCAGCAGCATGAAATGCTACTCGTGCCCTAAATTGCCTTTAACACATGGAATTTGTTCCTCAAGAAGCAGGTAAAAATCCAAGAATCCCTCTGCCCGTATCCTCTTAATGACTGGCAGTATCTGTTTATAAGCAACCTAAAACTCAGAATCGGGGCACAGTTCAAGAAAATACTACTTGGGAGTTATAATTTTGTTTAAACAACATCTGCTCAAAGCTACAAGGAAGAATAAAGTTCAAAAGTTAGATTCCCTTGCCTTCAAAAGAAACAGAGAAGCAACTAAAAGCATTCTCCCCTCAAACCCAGCCACTGAGTTTATAAATAATGTCACAGGTCTGTAATGCTGTACTTTGCCCTGCAGAAATGAGATCTGGCTTTTCTCCAGTGTCCTTTGGCAGTGTTCTGCTCCACGGTTCTCTACTGAAGGTGCTACTAGACGTTCAGAATGCCACCGAGGTGCTCCTCCACTTGTGAGGAAATGTTTGTGCCCCAGGTCTTATCTCTGATGTGATCGGCGCAGGTTTGTCTTAACGGCTGAACAAACATAAACAAAAGCACTGCTATGCATGGTCTTCAATATTTAAAGCCATAATGGACTTTTGCTTATCTCGGGTACTGTCGCCAGCTTGTTGAACGTAAGCGCGTTTTAGGGAAATTGAAACAGAGGAGTAAAATGAATTTGAGCAAAAGCCCACTAAAACTGGTAAGATTTCATCACCCTAACAGAATACTTATAAAGCTAGATGCGTTACAAGCCTGTGACTACAAAAGTAAGTTTCACTGGGAAAAAATAAACTCCATGCCTATGAAAACATCTTCCAAGCACTAAAAATATAAGCTGTGGGCACAAGTCAACCCTCCCACACGTGCTTGTGGATGAAGCTCTAGGTTTAGAACCTCGGTGTTGGGGCCATCACCTTTTCCCAGGCACTGCTACACCCGGCTCTGCAGCCCAGAGAAGCGCAGCGCCCCCCGACGCTGCCGACCCCCCCCCCCCTTCCTTCTCGAGATGCCGTTTCCTAGAACCGCGGCAGCGGGGCCCGTGGGGTGACGGCGCTGCTGGCGAGAAGCCGGCGGCACTGGAGGGGGCGACGCCGCCGCCCACCGACCATCCCTCGCAGCCGCTGGCGGCTCACCCAGGGCCCCAGCGCTGCAGCCGCCTTCCCACGGGTGCCAAAGGCCGTCCCGGCCGCCCCTTCCTCCCGACCCAGCCCGGACCCGCTCCCGCTTACCTGCCGGCCGGCCCGTCTCCCTGGGGGCGCCGCTGCCGCTGGTGGCGGCAGCGCTGCCGGAGGCCGCTCT